>NW_020870961.1:62156-64656 GCF_003789085.1 Penaeus vannamei
TAACAATCAGTATGAGATTTAACATATTTCTGGTTCTCTGGACAGCCTTCTCATTGCTTGCAACAATTGAAGGACTTGAGCCAGATTTACCTGTGAAGGCGTGTCAGGATCAATTTTCGTCTGTGTCTTTGACGAGTACTCGACTGCAAGTCAGCACCGTCGTCTCCACCGTCACTCTCCTGGATGTTATACCTACCTATGTTAGCGTTACCATTACGGACTGTGAACCCTACGCCATTACTCACACGGAAACGGTATCTCAATATCAGGCTCCACAGCTGGCTTACTCCACACGTTACGTCACCGAACTGAAGATCAAAGAAAAATCGGATATACACGTATACCAGCTATCAAGCCGAAACCATCAGCATTACATACTCGGCTACAGATATTGAAGAACACCTGACACAAGTTGTAGGGACAACTACTGCCACTACTTTATCAACGGCATCTGTTGTGGAGACTGTGACCGCCTCCATTACAACCACTGCAACATACACTCAAGTTGATGTGTCCAGTTCCATCACATACATACCAGTTTATGTGACTACAACCATGACTAACGCCTGGCCAATCCTCAAGACAGTGTACCAAACTGAATACATCAAAGAAGCAGTTGCTTACGTGACAACGGTTATGGAGACCTCGACAGTATATCATTGTCATGACGCTTATCGTTCTTAATCAAGATATATTAATAAATGTTGAATGCTTTCGTAAACAGTTTCAATCCCCACAAAGAAAATTGTTACGGTGGCTATGAGAAAAATATGTATATACATACATATATATGGATGCATATATATGCATATATATGCATATATATATATATGCATATATATTATATATACATATATATGCATATATATACATATATATGATATATATATATATACGCATATATATGCATATATATATATATGCATATATAGCATATATATGCATATATATATACACATATATACGCATATATATGCATATATATACACATATATACGCATATATATGCATATATATATACACATATATACGCATATATATGCATATATATACACATATATACGCATATATATGCATATATATATATATACGCATATATATGCATATATATACACATATATACATATATATGCATATATATACACATATATACGCATATATATGCATATATATACACATATATACGCATATATATGCATATATATACACATATATACGCATATATATGATATATATATATATGCATATATATATATATATGCATATATATATATACGCATATATATGCATATATATATACGCATATATATATGCATATATATACACATATATACGCATATATATGCATATATATACGCATATATATATGCATATATATATACACATATATACGCATATATATATATATATACGCATATATATATAATATATATACACATATATACGCATATATATATATATATATGCATATATATGCATATATATATACGCATATATATGCATATATATATATATACGCATATATATGCATATATATGCATATATATGCATATATATACACATATATATATATATGCATATATATACACATATATACGCATATATATGCATATATATATATACGCATATATACGCATATATATGCATATATATACACATATATACATATATATGCATATATATATATATACGCATATATATGCATATATATACACATATATACCATATATACATATATATATATATATATATATATATATATATATATATATATATATATATATATATATATATATATATATATATATATATATATATATATATATATACGTGTTTATGTGACTACAACCAACCTGAAGACAGTGTACCAGACTGAATACAATAAGAAGCAGTTGACTACGTAACAGCAGTTATGGAGACATCAACAGTATATCATTGTCATGGCGCTTATACTTCTTAAATGAGAAATAGCAATAGATGTTTGATTCATTCATAAACAATTTCATCTCCCACAAAGAAAAGGGTGGCTATGAGAATGAATGATTGAGGAAGAAAGTTTAAATGTTCCATAAAGAAAAGTACAATTAGTTGCACGTTTCTGTATATATACGGTTCATTTTCTTATACACATACATTAGATTTAGTTTGCATACACCACGCTCGTTATACATAATCTATTGAACGTACCACGCATTCATTATACGAAACAGCCTTTTATTACAGGATACATTATACATACAACGCATACATTATACATACAAAATTGTTGAGGAGGATACGCATGCATAGGTATGAATATATATATCCTCGTCTCCTCAAGCCTGTGGTTGAGGACTGTCTTTCGGCCGTCCTCTTTGCTTCAGTTCTTTATTGCTTTCGTGATTAGGATAGCCTCCTCCCTTCATTTGTCTTTGTATGATTGCAACGAGTTAGAAATAAGTAACGAGACCTTTTACTGATTATATTTTCATGAGTTCTTATTCATTTTTATATCCTAAAC
>NW_020870961.1:97156-99656 GCF_003789085.1 Penaeus vannamei
ACCTTGCACTGGCCTTCGTCTGCTGGCCCCTTGCAGAGGCCGTCGACTCAGGGCCCTTGCGCTTGCTGCTTGCAACTTCTGCGTAGGTGACTGTTGTTGTTGCCATTGCAGTAGTGCTTATGACTGCCGTGGTGTTCTATATTATTACTATTGCTAGCTTTATTGCCGTTGCCACTATCACTGTCATTGATCTTGTTTTTGTTCTTGTTAGTTTTCGTCTTATTATCATTTTCATTATCGTTATCATTATTATTATTGTTATTATCATTATTATTATTGTTATTATTATTATCATCATTAACGTTATCTTGTCATTGTTATTATCGTTATTGTGATTGTCATTATTATTATTATTATTCGAATTATTAATATCATTATTAACATTATTGTTGTGACATTATTATTATTATCATTATTAATAATAGTATTATTGTTATCATTATTATTATCATCATTATTATTATCATTATTATTATTATAATTATCATTATTATCATTATTATTATTATTATTATTATTATTATTATTATTATTATTATTATTATTATTATTATTATTATTATTATTATCATCATTATTATTATCATCATTATTATATTTCTTGTTATCATAAGTATTCCTATTCTTCTTCTACTTATCATTATTACTATTATTGTTATTATTATTATTATTATCATTATTATCATTATCATTATTATTATAGTTATCATCACTATCATCATTATAAATACTATCACTATTGTTGTTGTTGTTATAATTATGACTTTTATTATTATCCTCATTGTTTTTATTATTATCATTATTGCTATTGTTATTATGATCATTATTGTGATTACTGTTATCAATATCCTCATTATTATCATCATTATCATCATCATTAATATTATTATTGCTTTTGCTGTTGTTATTTAGAGAATCTGTCTATCTATCTATTTGTCTTTGTTATTAGCATTATTATCACTACCAATGGTAACATCGCTACGAATCCTAATCCTTCAGAAATAAGCGGAAAAAAACAAAGAAGAAGAAGAAGAAGAAGAAGAAGAAGAAGGAGAAAAGATTTGTCTTTTCTTTCATTGACTTTTCTTTACTCTCTTTTCTCGCTTCCTCTTTCGGCGAGAACGGGGATCCAATTCCAGCACACCGGAAAGGAAATCCATTGTTGTAAATTCACTTGCAAATGTTTTCAATTGTCTTCGTCTTATTTGCAACTGCAGTAGCTGATGTTATTTTTATATGCATGGTCACTAGCTTTATTTTATTATGATTATCATTTTTTGTTGTTGTAGTGATAATAACTATGGCAATTGTGATTGTTTAACATATCATTTCTCCTTTTTATTATCATTTTTATTCATAAATATTATAGTGATAATGATTATAATGATAATAATGACTATTATTATTATTATTATTACCATCATCACCATTATCATTATCATTAACCATCATCATCATCATCATTATAGTCAATATTGACATTATCCTCATTACGATCTTCATTCCTATCATCATTATTTATTTAGTGAATCCTCTGAGTTCTGTGTGTGATTCTAGTTGAATTTTGTGGCAAGGTGTTTGACGTTCTCAGCTGTTGGCTAGATATCCCAGTTTATTCTTTAATGGATCATAATGTCTATTCTGCATAAACATTGTGAAGAGCGTTCGATGTTCATTCTAAGGAACAAAGAACATTGAACAAAGAGCACAGAACAGAGAATATAGAAGAATGAACAGAGAAAATAGAACAGAGAATTTAGAAGAAAGAACAGATAAAATAGAACAGGGAATATAGAACAAAGAACACAGAACAGAGAATATAGAAGAAAGAACAGAGAATATAGAACAAAGAACACAGAACAGAGAATATAGAAGATAGAAGAGGGAATATAACATAGAACATAGAAAATAGAACGGTGAATGTAGAGCACAGAACATAGAACACGCCCAAAACGTTCGCGATGCCGTAGAGTCAGGAACTCTGTGCTCTAAAGGGACGACTTCCGCTCACTCGCCCAAGTAAGCTGGTGTGGATCAAAGCTATTTTGCATGAGTTCGAGAGTGAGGGTCTGGGAAAGGGTAATTTGTTATCAAGTTTATTTTTCTTTTCTTTTCTTTTTCTTCTTCTTCTTTTCTTTTTGCTTCTTTTTTTATTTGCGGATCACGGTCTCTCTTCTGTTCTTTTTGTTTTCCTCTCTTTCTCCTATGCTATATCTAATTTTGTGTATCTCCCTTTGTCTCTCTCTCTCCCCCCCCCCCCCCCACCTCTCTCTCTCTCTGCCTTTCTCTCTCGGGCTGAATGGAACGCCTGCATTGAAATCTATATTTGAAAAAGCTGCTATTATTGAATATCTTCTTGTGAATGGTTTGGTTCCGCCAGCGAGCTGACTATAGTATTATTGAGCAAGAATGAATCCTTTGAGCTGCTTTTAATAAGTGCATTGTACAATTGAATGGTTCATCATGCATCTATTGTCACATATTTTCAGCATGAGATGGC
>NW_020870961.1:104656-109362 GCF_003789085.1 Penaeus vannamei
TTCATCTTATTAATGATATCAACATCATTATCAATGATATCATTATCATTACGATTGTTATTCTTATTATTACAGTTATCGTTATCACTGCTATCATTATTACCATTATTATCATTATAATTATTAACGCTATTTTCTTTTACTCTTATCCTTACGAATGCTATTATTTCTTATCAATATTTTTTTTATAACTATTATCATCATTGTAATTTTTATTGTTATCCTTATTACTATAATGATAATAATAGTAATAATTATGATAACAATAATCATAATGCTAATTATTAGTTATCATTCTCATGAATATGATTATCATTATCATAATAATTGCGATCTTTATTGTTATCACTACCATTATTATTGTTATCATTATAACAATAATAATTACTAATAATTATTAGTATCATTATCATTACTATGAGAATTGTTGTTGTTCACATTATTATTTTTGTTACTATTGTTATCATCATTGTTATTATTGTTATATCATTATTAATATTATCATTATTGTAATCATTATTACTATAACTATTATTTCATTACCATTCATTATCATTATCATTATTACTGTAACTATTATTTTATTACCATTCATTATCATTATCTTTATTATTTTCATTATTATTATCATCATTATCGTTATCATTATCATAATAGGAATGGTAATGATAATAATAACATTATTATCAATTATCATGATCAATGTTATAATTTTCACCATCAATATCATTGTTATTATTAACGCTATACTAACTCTTACTTTACTATCTTTATTTTCCTTGTTATTATAATTATCATTATTAAGATCACTACCATCATGAATATTCTTGTCGCAATTATCCTCGTTATATTTTTTTGTTTTTCATAATCTAATCTTCTTCTCCTTCCCTCTTTCTTTCTACCTTCTCCCCGCGAAGGCGTGCGTGCGTGTGGGCGCATATGGGACCGGTTGCCGAGTGTGGATTTTCTCTTCACTATGGAGGGCCGTCGCTTCCAGGGCCGGCTCCTCCAGCAGCGCCTCCTCGCGCCTCGAGTCCCAGGTCCTCGCCGGGGCTTCCTCCCTCCCTCCGCGCGGCGCCCTGTCTGTCCGTCTCCAGGAGCACACGCGCATGTGCATGCAGATGCGTGTGTGTGTGTGTCTCTCTCTCTCTCTCTCTCTCTCTCTCTCTCTCTCTCTCTCTCCTCTCTCTCTCTCTCTCTCTCTCCTCTCTCTCTCTCTCTCTCTCTCTATATATATATATATATATATATATATATATATATATATATATATATAATATATATATATATATATATTATATATATAATATATATACACACACACACACACACACACACACACACACACACACACACACACACACACACACACACACACACACACACACACACACACACACACACACACACACACACACACACACACACACACACACACACACACACACACACACACACACATATATATATACATATATGTATATATATATATATATATATATATATATATATTATATATACATATACATATGTATATAAATGTATATATGTATATATATTATATATATATATATATATATATATATATATATATATATATATATAATATATATATATATATACATATATATATATACATAGTATATGATATTATATATATATATATATATATATATATATATATATATATATATATATATATATATATATATATATATATATTAAACACACACACGTGTATAAACATGTATTATATCTGTAAATCTATAGATAAAGAGATAAATACTTGTAAATCTCCCTCTTATCCCCCCCCCATGCTCCCTCACAGAACAGCGTCTCGGATGACATGTTCCGGATCGAGTCTTGCGTTTAAGTTTCCTTTTGGAGTTGAAGCCCTGCGCTAGTGACGGCGCTTAGTGTGTGAAGTTTATTTACAGAAGAAAAACTTACGAGTAAAACCACTTCTGTGAGAGACGAGTGCAGCCTGACTCCAAAACTGATCTTCCATGAACTTCAAGCCTTTAATCCGATCCATCGCTCTGTAACGCATCTAATATAAACCATTTTAATAGATTTCGCACGAATCATCATTCATTTTTCGATTTACAACCGTTTAAACTAATAAAATGCGTTTTGAGGAAATTCAATCCAATTATTCCATTCAATCTGGTCTAATCTAACTTCCGCCCTCGTGCCAGTTCGCAGCGAGGGCCTCAGGAGCGCTTGACAGGAGACGCGCGTGTGACTCATTTAAGGCTATTATTATGCTGTCACGCGGACCTCAGGATGGAGGGAAGACGGGGTAAAGCAGGGAATACGTAAAAATTGAGGAGCGAACGGAAGATAACATAATAGTGATTATCAATAATGACGGGATGTGTTTCATATTGTTAGTTTCGCTCCCCTCTGTCACTTTTTTTTTTTTATCTAACTTTTCTTTTTCTTTTTATTGTTATCATATTCTTCCTCTTTCTCTTTTTTCCTATATCTCCTTCTCTCTCCTATTATCCTGCTTCACTCCCTTTTCTTTCTCTATTTTCTCTGTCCAGCTGTCTTCATTTTTTCTATTTCTTTTACTAATATTTCCTCACTGTTGATATTATTTCACATAGTTTCTTTTCACATATATCTTTATTTTCTTTCTGGATTCTTGCCCTACCCTAGTTACTTCATTTATCATGATTTATCTTTCCCCCTCTATGGTTACCCACTACTTTTTCTCTCAACAGAAGAAGCTAGCAAAAAGGTATGGCCAAAAGTAGAGCGAAGTGTGCAAAAAATCTCAAGGTAAAAATTAAGGTAAAATAAACGGGGTACACATGAGGGTAAATCTCCCCAAAGGTACCGGACCACCTCCCCTTCAGCTAGCCATTATTTTCCATAACGTAGTAATACTCGAAGTTTATTTCTTCGTATACAACGTAATTAGAGCTCTTTTAAGACGTTCTGCGCCCTTACTCATACCCGCAAGTAAGCTGGGTTTTCGCAGATGAGGTAAATTGCCGAGTAAAACGCCGTAATTCAACAGAAGAAGAATATCTGTCTATTATGGGATGGATTGTCAATCTTTAGAACTGTTTTTGCTGTTCTCATCAATACCGTTGGTTTAGATTATCATCCTTTTTTATAGACTGAGGATTAGTCTTTATGCTTCTCTAGAAATTTCATCGGACTCGGAGTCTAGAGCTTTTATTTTGTTTATTGTATACAGTGATTATCTGCCTTTTAGACGGGAAATTCCTGAAAAATGTAATTAATATGTAGTATGAATATGATATCCGAAAAAAAGCCTTTCTGCTGCTTATATTTACAAATTTACTTACTGAGTTACGCCAGTCCCATTTTCTGAATGATATCAAACGATAACCTTTGGTTTTGATTCATTTTAACTATGTACTTGAGTCTGCAATAAAATATGGTGCCTCCTCATCCTCTTTTTGTGCCTTGAAAATACCGGTTGTCAATGGCTACTCTAATAGTCGAAGGCAATATAATGTTTTTTGGGGCTGTTTTGTATTGAGAAGATCCTGAGAAAGGGCAATTATTATCTCTTTGGCGATGTGTCATACCACGGGCGACGCACTCTTGGTAGTCCAATTTCCTTGCGTCGGCCGGAGTTAGTTCCGTGGCCACGACCTCGGCAGTGGGAACGCCGCACAGCTACACTTGGAGATGGAACAGCCACACAATAAGGCTTCTGGAAGGACTAGCATCTCAAGACTCGAGAGGAGAGCTCGAGCGAGTCGTCCCCGCCACCAATCTCCTCGTCAGGTCTCTTCACGGCCAATACCTTGAACCTCGTGAGCTCCTTCTAACAGTTTCTCTCGAGGCATATCTCGTCAGGCCTTGCGCAAATACAGTCCCCTTCCACTGAATGACGACCCCGGGAGGAGAGCGCAAACCCTAAGCCCCTGTTTTGCCACTCGACGATAATCCAACGAAGAAGCTTCCATCCCTTTCGGCAGCGATGCGAGGAACGTGTCTGAAACCTGAACGATCTTCCGCGAGAACCAAAGATGTCGGAGTCTGTGATGGATACGCGATCAATAGTAATTTCCGCAAAATGCTTCTTATAAGAGATGCTGTAATATTATCAGGCAATATCTCGATGACGGATAGAGAAGAGCTTTTTTTTTTTTTTTTTTTTTTTTTTGCGTGGTTTGGAAGCACGTTTTTTTTCTTTTCCATTCCTGCTACGTGGAACCTGGAACAGGGCCAAAGCAAGCTCGTGTAAGAAAGGTAAGAATAAATAAATGAGGAATGGTAAACTAAACTATTAATGAATGAAAACGATATAGAGACCAATAAAGACATACTAATACGTAGATCAAAAAAGGAAAGTAAAAGACGCTAAGTTACAGAAAATATATTTAGTGTGATATTGTATAATAGTTGATAACATAAGATATTTGGAATGTGGATTTAGCAGACACCCCGAAAATGACCTTAAAAATATCAAATAAATCAGAACAAAGATATCAACTATCGCGAACATAAGTGAGCGAAGATAAAAAGCGAAATAAAATAACCATGGAATGAAAATAAGAAATGAACGAAACGGAACGAGAAGGATCAAGGGAAGGAGAGCGAGAAAAGAGAGAGAGAGAGAGAGAGAGAGAGAGAGAGAGAGAGAGAGAGAGAGAGAGAGAGAGAGAGAGAGAGAGAGAGAAGAGAGAGAGAGAGAGAGGAGAGAGAGAGAGGAGAGA
>NW_020870961.1:118844-136344 GCF_003789085.1 Penaeus vannamei
ACTATATGGAAGGGATACAAAGTAGCAATACAATTTGTAAGAATGCAAGATACTGACTTTGTTTTTGACATTGCTAACAACTAGGCAGCTTTGGTTCTTATAAATTCATTCTCAACTATCCAGGGATTGTGCGAGTTCATTTCAACCCAAAATCTGCAGATTGTATACACATCACACACAACACACACACATATGTGTGTGTGTGTGGGTGTGTGTGGTGTGTGTGTGTAGTGTGATGGAGTGTAGAGCGGTGTTATGGTATTAGGTATCATGTCGTAGTACAGTATATAGTATCTAGTATCTATATTTATATATATATATATTACTCTCTAATATTACTCTATCTATCATCTATCACTCGATTATATTCACTATCTATATTATAATATCTATATACTCTTACTCGGTATATCTATCTCTTCACATCGATACTGGGATAATATATTCATATATATATCTCATCTATTTCTATATAATCTTACACATCATACGTCGATATATATATATACCTTACTAATATTATATATATATATTATATCATATATAATAGTATCATCTCTCATTTCACTGATCATATATATATATTATTATAGTAGTAGCATCTGTCTCATCGTATTACTCTATATATGTATCATTGCGTACTCTCATAGTCTGGATATAAACATATAGTATATGCTCATTATCTAGTAGCTTTTTATTATTGTGACGAATATTGACATCTCTATGTAATATAGTGCTATATATAGTACTTATATAAATTATACATATATTAATAATTCTATTCTTGTGTGCGTATACATCATATGATTTATAATCGATTGACATTATAATCCGCAACAATATTATGTGCAAATAGCACACTCCCAAGACTCAGTGTAAGTTATGCTGGAATAACAAAAAAGCGATAAGAAAAAACGATTAGGTATTGTCACAAAATATCATCTTACTATAGCACAACATAACACGACACATATACATATACATACACCATTATATGCATAAAACAGACACCAGATAAAGGGTAATTATACATAGTGATAGATTAACAGCAATCCATCCCATACAATGCCTCGATTCCAGGAACATAAAAACGTGCACGCAGGATTAGATGTCAGCACACGGTATGACCCTCGTTAATACGGGAAGTTAAGATAACAAAAGAATCCTTGTCTTTGGCTTGGGACTTCTACTTATTTTAAAGACATGTGCAATTTTCACAGCTTCATTCCGGCCGTCTCACATATGTCGTGGTTTGTTATTAGGAAAAGCTTTCACAGGAGTGGTGCTTAAATTCCAAGCCAAAAATCAACCTTGTGAGCTGTCATAAGGCTGAAATCGTGTAGCCATACGCTCAGACTAACCATTCGCCGATGATGCCCTGTATACATAGATCACTTCGTGTTTACTCATTTCTGGTATTAGATCATTAAAGGGAAACCGGAAAGTAGTAAATTCCTGGAAAAATTTGAAGCACGCTACACTATAAAAGATGTACAGGTCTAACGCCATCATCCATTTGTGTTACAGAGACTGTATATATGTATACTATTGTGATACTCGAACGCTCGCATCTCCGCTGACACTTGTGTGTCATAAATTGTGGTCTGCTCATATTGTTGAGGTTTTTTTATACATCATTCATATTTGATGTTAGATTTTCTCTCCTTTATCTCGTGACTACACACGTCTCTCTCTCTCTCTCTCTCATCAATTTCACTAGGTTAGTTCATTTGCTGTTCATGTCAGATTTTACAGCTTTTACCTACATTATCTATCTGTGGTGCTGTGTTTACTTTGTGAGATAGGCTGCTGGGAGGTCCTTCAACTTTTAAAGACAATAATCGACTCTTACTCTACGCTATCTCATAGGTATAAAACCGCGCCTCTTTCTGTCGAGATAATGCATCTCTCTTAAATCTGATTGACATAAAAAGTATAATTGCATCCTTCATATCAATAACTTAGCCATAATTTAACTTCGGAATAATAAACTATTATTAAGATTATTTATAGACATTATGCTGTAATAATAATAGAAATTTGTTTTTAAATTGTATAAATAAATATAAATATAATGCTGCTAAGATTTTATGCAAATATGTTTATATAAAGGGAACAAGTAGCAATCAATTGTAGGTTGCAATCTTCTTGTTTTATTAACGCAGCTTACTTACTGCAGTTTGGGTTTTTTTTAAATTCATTCATTGTATTCAGGGAATTGCGAGTTCATTTTCAAACAAAATCTGTGGTTTGTAGACACACACACCACACACATATATATATTTATATTTATTATTTATTATATATTATATATTTATTAGATGTAATACATACATATATATATATATATATATATATATATATATATATATATATATATATATATTATATGTATGTATATTATATGTATCATATATATTATATATACACATAAACAAGCATGATGTGTATTGCATGAAAAGAAATAGTAAGATTTAAATTCATTTCCTGTAGCACAAAAATTACAGCGCATGTTTAACCACATTTAGATGTCAGCAAGGTCCCTATATCGAGTTTAAAAGACGAGAAAAAAATCTCCTTCTCTGCTGACCTTACCTTTAAGACCTCAGTTACGTTGTGTCTGAGGCTGTCATGTTCATTGTCAATTTTCATGCATTCGCTTCTCCCATTGTCTTGTTGTTTATTTTTGGAGAAGAAAATTTCACAGGGTGTCTTTCTATTCCAAGCCAAAATCAACCTTGTGACCTTGTCATAAGCCGAGAGAATATGTACCTACCTTTGGATAACCATCGCTAGATATACTGATACCTATATAATTATCCAGTTGGGGATACTATCCATTAACAGAAACCAGAAGCAGGAAATCGACTAAAAATACACTCATTGTATGTAGCAGCACATTCATAATCGAATGTTTTTAATATTAGTACTATAACAAATTTTTGTGAAAAAGAAAAATTGATATACGGTATCTAGTTCAGATGTGTATACAATCCTAATATTGTCTCAATTAGTATTGTAACTCTATAAATGAAGCTATACTTCTTCAATGAAATATAACCGATATAATATAGAATTAAAAAGCGGAAATCATATATTTTTACGAATTTCTGTTGACCTGGCTTTAAAGCATCGGCCAACTGGTATCCTGACTCCCTGGGATGTTCATGGTTCACTACCCCTTCATTTTGTGTTGTGTCTTCAAGGATTGGCAGCCAGCGGATACTTCCTTTCGAGCCAAAATCGATCGTAGGGCGTTGTCATAGGGGGGAGAATGGTTCATATTTCTTGAGATATCCATCAACAGGTACCTATAATTGTCATTGTCGGTAGTAACAGACCAAACAGCCAATACAATGCAGCTTGCATATTCATAAAAAATCCCAGAAATATTAATATATCGTGCATTTTATAGACACAGAAATGCATGCACACACACTTACACAATGTATGTGTATGCAAGTAAGGTATTTAAATAATGTTTGATTATGCATGGCCTCTCACAGCAATTTAAACTTGTTCATACTAGTTCATACTTGTTCATACATAGAAATGAACTTTGTGTCGTGCTTAAGGAAGCATTAATGAGGCAATGTTCAGTTCAGTTCAGATTATTTTGCGAAGTCATTCTCGCCCGGGCCTTTTCTCTGGGTGGCCCCGGCCTGTGTTTAACTTATTTCTAAGTTAACTCAAATGTTTTCTTGAATGCATGCTTACCAGCGGTGTGCTGGATTGCAAGCAAAAGCGATCCAGCTGCAATGGTGAAAGCATGTTGCACCCCTTTTACCAGCCGGCGGCAGTTGGGAGTGATCTGTCTCAGAAGTTGTGTGTAGCTACACAATTCTGCAAGAGTAATGTAACAGGTGTGGTTAGGCTCGCCGCAGTGTTACATGACCTCCAGACTCACTGTCAATAATTTGCCAAGCGCACGCTTTGCCTACTAGTCTTAGTCTGAATAGTATGACTTCGGTACCTCTTTTTGTGTTTGGAGGAAGGGCCAGTGGCTCATAGCCTGAAGCATCTGAGTACCACTTGCAGCGAGCGATTTGTGATGTTTTCTCTATGTGCTCCCCCGGAGACCGCACACGCTGTAGCTTTTGGTACCTTGCTCAGTCCCCTTGGCTGGGTTTAACGATCATGGAGGATGGGGCATACCTTACCCCTGCCCTTTTCGGCTAGTTTATCAGCAAGCTCGTTCCTTGTATGCTATGTGGCTTGGGACCCAGTTTATGATGATTCTTCTACCTTGACTAGGATTCTTTGGGCTATGTATAATACTGTGTCAAGAGGTAGATGTTATCTGGGGGCATGCTATGCTGTAAAACTGTCATATAGTTGCTCTTGAATCTGTGTGAATGACAACGTGTCCTCCCCTCAGGGACGCGTGTGTCAATGCTTCCATGATCGCAACCGTTTCAGCCTGAAGCGTTGAGGCATTGTCAGTGACCCTAATGGATGCTGTGGTATCCTTTGTTGCAAAGCCGGCGCCTGCAGTATGGTTTATTGGATCCACGGATCCGTCCGTGTAGTAAGTTATACTACCCGGCGGAGTTACTTGTTCAATGACCCTTTGTGCTTGTGCCTTTAGGCTAGCATGGAATATTGATCTTTTCTCATTGTGAGATTTTAAATGAGAATTCGATCATTTCATTTGCCCACGGCGGGGGTTCTTTTAGTCGGGGTGGGGGGAGTCCATACCCTTGGCAAGCAATAAATCTTTTAGTTGAAAGCGTATCAAAACTCTGGCTGTATGTGTGAGCCAGGAATTGTCTGCAAACAACTTATAGTCTTGTTGTAGGCGTCTGAGAACTCTTTGTCTTAAATAGAGTTTGTGGTGCCTGCAGACCTTTGGAAAGGAACTGTGCTGCCATTATTTCTAAGTGTCCACGGACGGTAAATCAGTTTCCATGAGGAGGTTGATGACCTTTGTCCACTTAGGTGCACCTAGAATGATCCTGGCTGCTTCGTTTTGTATTGTTTCCAGTTTTTCTTTTAATGTTGTGCTGGAAGCAATGAGGGCGACAGATGCATAGTCAATAATAGGACGGACAGCATGTACATAGAATGATCTTAGTACTTTGTGTCCTGCTCCTATGTGTCTCCCTGTCATGACTTTCATGACTGACAGTCTTTCCTTGGTTCTGTCAAGCAGGGTATTGGATCTCCTTTTTGAAAGTGAGTGTGTGTCCTATCCATACATACACCAAAGGTATAGATATATTTCCCAGATCCATACCTGTATGGTGAGTTTTTTGTTTCTGACATTGGTTCTCAGTGCCATTGCTTTGGATTTTGCTGCTGATATTTTTTTAGACCCGTCCTACAAAACACTCTTCAGACACCAGGTTCAGACAACGCTGAGCCTAGTTAGGCAGTGGTTGCCAGAGGCTATGATTGCCAAGTCATCTGCATAAGAGATGATCTTGCATCCCTCTGGCAGGTGAATGTCGAGTATGTTGGACATGAGGGTATTAAACAGGGCTGGACTAAGAACCCCTCCCTGAGGAGTTCCATTTTCAAGTGGCATGTGCTGTGAGAGGTGGCCTTGAAATCTGACATTTGCTGATCTATTTTTAAAATAGTCAGCTATCCAGGCCAAGAGTCTGCCTTTGACTCCTTTGTGGATTAGGGTCTCTTGAATGGCAAGTGGACTTGCCAATTCAAAAGCCTTCTCCAGGTCAAGGAAGACAACCACGGCGGGCGAGGTGCAGATTGTGCTTAAGAGTGTGGAAATGCTATGAGCAGTGCTCTTACCCCTTGTGAACCGTGCAGGTGTTCATGGGGGGACCCGTTTTCCATCGAGCCTGTTGAGTACCATCTTCTCAGCTGTTTTGCCAGGCAGCTGAGAAGAGAGATGGGGCGGTACTTGCCAGGCTCTTTGGCTTTGGGATGGGAACTATTGTGGCTTGTTTCCAGTCTGGGGCACTGTGGCTGTTTGCCAGGATTTGTTGATAACCTGCAAGAATGCAAGTTCTCTGCAAGGCCTAGATGAGAAATGATGGGGTGAGAGATCCCATCAGATCCCGGTGCTGACCCAGAACTGGATTTGTATGATTTTCTTAGTTCCCTAAGAGAGAACAAGGCATCTGCTTCATCAGCTTCGAGTACCTTGTCTCTTATGAGAGCAAGTCTTTCTGGATTTAAGTTTTGTTGTTTTTCTCTCATCATTGGAGGCAGATTGTTGGTGCTGGTTCTGGCAGAGAACTCAAGCACCAATCTGTTAGCCTCTGATTGTGGGTCATGATGAGTGCATTTCGGGGCTTGGCGGCTTGTCGCTTGCCTGACCCGTTTCCACAGCTCTGTAAGGCTGGTCTGGTACCCAAAGACTGGCACCATTCCAGCCATTTTTCCTGCTTACTCTGTTGGCAGTTTCCTTGGCATCCACAACAGCTTCCCTCAGCAGGGCCAGGTTGTCGGGAGATCTTTGCCGTCGGAAGTTTTTTCTACACACATATTAACCCTGTGGTTGACCTCTTTGATCACGTCATTATAGTACCAGGCGTCTTTGTGAGTTCTGGACCATGGACGAGTTTTGGGAATGGTTTGTGAGGCTGCCTGGTTTATGGCCTGGATTAGCCTTGCCTCTAGCACATCCACATCTTCATTTATCGTTATTGGGTACATTGTCTCTCAGACATCGAGCCAAGCCTTCCTGGAAGGCAAACCAGTTGGCCTTGTCAGTTTTCCATTTAGGAATGTGATGTGGTCTTTGGGCTGGACCTGCATCCATTAGTGTGGTGACTATGCCGTAGTGATCACTAGTAACCTGTATCATCAACACACCCATCGAAATTCTCTCCACCATTGTTGCAGTGGCAAAGGTGAGGTCTAGGACCCCTCCCTTCACATGCGTTGGTTCTTTGGTGTTGAGAAGAGCGATCTCAGGGAATGTCTCAAGCACTTCTGCTATGTGAATGCCTGCCGCGTTCGGCCTTTTGCGGGGATTCAGCATGGCCATGTGTGCATTGAAGTCTCCCCCTATGATCACTCGGTCTTGTGCTGCAGTAGCACAGACCTGGTTTAGATCTAAGCTCTCACACAGTGGTTTGCTATAAATATTGTATATTTTTATAGAGCCCCCAGGTAGCTGAATCTCAACAGCAGAGATTCAACACATCATCTCCACAGTGCGGCGGATTGGCTATTAAGGAGCAAGGGATAGCTTCTTTTACCAGGGTCATCAGGCCTCTAGCACCATCCAGGTTTGGAGTGGTGAAGGCATGATATCCTGAGAAGCACACGATCCCATTGTAGTCTCCTGGAGCATGACGACGTCAATGCTCCTTGCTCGCACAATGGACTGAGAAATGAGTTCTTGCTTTTATAGCTACAGATATTCCACTGCAGTATGCTTAGATTGTGTGCCATGATGGTTACTCAGTGTCACTTGCTTCATCTTCTGATGCCCCAGTGCTGGTGGCATCAGATAAATACAGATCCTCATTGATTGAGGATTGTACAACTTCCTCTAAGTCAGACACTCCGGTTAAGGCCTTACCAGGGGATGTAGGGCCTAGGTTGGAAGTGTCACCTTGGTTCGAAGGACGAGACTTTGGCTGTACAGACTCGGCCTGCTGCACAGTTTCAGTCTGTCCGACAGACTAGCTGGGGTTTTATGTGATGTTCTTTTGAAGCTAGCCTGTCATCCGAGGATTTGGGGATGGGAGCGCTGCTCGTTATCGGTTTGGAGGCTTCTAGCTTCCTTCCCTTCAGAGCTGCCACAGTTTGGGTCATAGCTGTCATGGCGACCTGCACTGCTTTCTCCGCTCCTCACTGGTCCTCCCCAAGGCTGTTGCTACTGCAGAAACTACAGCACTCAACAGGAGAGTCATATCTTTCTCGTCAAAGAGAAGATTATCATCTACTGGGGGGACCATTGCTGTGGGCTTGAACCTTTTTCCCTTTGGTTCTTTTTTGTGTTTTTGCCACACTAGCAAGCTCGGGAATTCCTCTCTGTTAGAGGTATCAATTTTCTCTGTGTGGGCGACTCCTTCCTCTTAGGAGGTCGGGGAGTCTTCTCCTTTTTTTTTTTTTTTGTTTTGACCCCAGACATGGGTACCTGGGGGCGCAGGGACAAAGTCGGGACGTTTTTTGGCTAACTCCTGCTTTTTAATCACTGCCTGTTTCCTGACAGAGCAAGCCAGACTCCAGGCATGATGTTTTTTGCACAGTTTGGACACTTGGCTGTTGTGTCTTCTGGCCATCTTTTGTGTGCCTTAATACACACTTCCGTTTCATGTGCCTCGCTGCAAACACCACATTTGGCTTTGGCCTTGCAGTTGGCCTGGTGATGCCCGAATTTTTGGCACGTGAAACACCTCAAGGGCTCTGGCACATATGTCCTGAGCTTGTATGTGCCCCAGTTACCCAGATCAAGGGTGGTGATTGGGGCTCCCTTGAGGATAACAAGGACTTGCCTGGTTGGAGACTTCCCTTTGGTCATGCGGGAAGCTTCCACCACTTGTGGTAGAGACGTGATCACCTCCACGTCGAACCCTAGTGGAAAGCCAAGTAGCACCATCTTGGATTTTTTCTCTTGGAGGTCAGTGGTGAGATACACACCTTCCTCCCATCTTTAAGCACCTTGATTTCCTGCAGGAAGTTCATGGTGGCTTTGTCTTTGGGGGCAATGATCATGCCCTCATCTCTGGAGATTCGGATTGATAATCTCACATTTCTTTCCTTCTCCAATGCCTTACCAGCTGGTATGCATTGTCGAAGTCTTCAGGTTTTTTTGGTACCTTAAACCGCGTTAGTCGACTTGGGGTGTGTTCTGCCTTTCATCAGAGTCAGTCTCCACCCTTCGTCGCTTCACGCTCCCCTTTGCAGGGGTTTAAGGCCTTTGGAAGTGGGGGCAGCTGTTTTGGCTGGTACAGCTGGAGCCCCTTCTTGACTGAGGGAGTTCTGAGGGGAGTTCAGGCTTCCCTCAGTCTGGTGTGCAAGGACAGACTTTGTGTTTGGTGGTTCTGTCTTGTCCTTGCTCGGTTCAGCAGGCCGGACACGTTCGGCCTGCTTTTGGGTTTTCTTTCGCCCCCTGCAGCCTTGAAAGGCTCCAGGTGACTGCCATGGTCGGATTCATTTTGTGGTCATTTAGAGAATTGGAAAGTGATTTTCTCCCTTTCGGGGTTATCTTTATACCTCCTCTCTGGGTGAGGTCTGAAGAAGGGCCTCACAAAAAAAAGCTCTGATCCCTACACTCGACCCTTCAGCACCACAGGACAGGAGATCCCCTGGGTGGGCTGAACTTGGAGTTTTGGTGTGGTAAACGCTCTGCACCCCAATCCTGCTACAAGGGGGGTGTGATCACGTCACCGCAGCCCAGGCGAATGTTGGAAATCAACGTTTCCCGCAGGCCCAGGCTGCACCAGGAAATCAGAAAGAGAGGGCAAGAGTAAGACACCGAAAAGACGCCCTTGGTGCGTGGCCACAAACTATGTCCAGGACCAGAGGGTCCAGACCTGGTTTGAAACCTCGCTCTCCAAGGGAGCGGTAGTGGGGCACTTCCTACAAGAGAAGGCCTGGCCAATTGTCGCGGCGAACCACGAGAAATTGGCGGAGCTCTCTGTGTAGTTTGTTGTCAAATAATATCGTAATCAAGCTCTGGAGAATCACGCCAAGTGTGTGACAATAATGCCTCGCCAATTGGGTGAATTCTCCCTGCACACCACAGGAGAGAGGGCCTGTGTGTGTGCAGTGTTCTTAAGATTGGTTTCAAATATCATCGTCAAGTCAGTAATGATTATAAAAACTTCAAACTAATAATGATCAAACCACCAATCTTTGATCCCGCTTCTGACCTGACAACCGAGTACCAAAAATTATTTCAGAATTTGTCGCCTATTTATTGCATTCCCTTAAGGATTTCCAGTCAGCGGAAACATTCAATTCAAGTATAGCTAAAGGCCTATGATGTTCTCGCTACAGGGCACTTGAAAACGCTTTAAAGAGATGCTTCCGCTCTTCTCTCAACACAAAGTGGCACGAACAGGAATCACATTGCTGATTTTTTCCCTTTATGTTCTACATTCATGCACTTAAGCCGACTTGACTGGATGAAAACCAGTATCCATTGACGGAAGATGCACTGATTTCAGACTGTAGGCATGACTTATTTTCGTCAAATATCTAAGAATCTCTGCGCTGATATCCTATGAGGATGTATAAGTAAACCCATTGTTATAAATCATCTTTGTTATTTGATTATACTATAAATGACATTGCTTTTGTTGCGCGCAGTACCAGTGTGTTAAGAATGATATAAACTGTACATATACTAAACGCACCCGACACTGTAGCCAGAATTTGCTGCTCATTGCATTTCAACTATTGGTAATTTCCTCCATTTCTGCTGACCTTAGAGTCATCAATCACTATGTAGCTGCACCTGTCATGTCAGATTTTACACTTCACCACATTACCATTGTGTTAAGTTTACCTTTGGGATTAGCTATCAGTGGGAGGCCTCAACTTCGAGATTAAATCGACCTTATGACAATCTCACAAGGACAGAAATTGTGCGCCTTTCCTGCGATACCATTTCCTGGGACCTGACACCTATACTTATCACAGTAAGGGGTCTAGCGTATGTATATCATTAACGGGAGTGAGATGTTATCATTAAATTGGATCTTTATATCAATAACTTTCATTCATTTAACTTCGGAATAATAAATTATGTTTACTTATCTGAAGCATTGCTATAAAAGAAATGTTTTACAATGTATAAATAAATATGATGGTATCTGTGCTGTTTAGATTTAATGCAAATTGTGAACTATATGAAGGGAACAAAGTAGCAATCTGCATTTTATTTATATTTATTATAATATATATATATATATATATAGATAGATAGATAGATAGATAGATAGATAGACTTAAGCAGGATGTTTTATGTATGTAAAAAAACGAAAATAGCATCTTAATACTTTTCCTATAGCACAAAATATTACATCGCATGAGTTGATGATGAGAAAAGATATTCTCTCTGCTGACCTTACTTTAAAAGCATCAATCACTTTGTGTCTGAGGCTATCATGTCAAATTTCACGCTTCATCGCCTCTCCATTGTGTTGTGTTTGTTTTGGGGAATAGCATTCAGCAGGGTGCTTCAACTCCAAGCCAAAATCAACCTTGTGACCTTGTCATAAGGCCGAGAATCGTGTACCATACCTCAGATAACCATCGCCAGATACCTGATACCCATAATTATCCCAGTTGGGGATGCATACCATTAACTGAAACCAGAAGCAGGGAATCCTGACTAAAACTTTGTATGTAGCAGCACATTCATAATCAATTGCTTCAATATTAATTATATACCACATTAGTGATAAATGCGGTATCTAAATCAGATTCTATACCATGTTTATATTGTCTCAATTAGTGCATGTAACTATAAAATAAGCTATGCTTCTGCAATTAGATATTGAAGCCACCGGCCAACTGGTATCAGATCCTGGTATGTCATGGTTAACTGATTTTCCATTGTTTTGTGTTTACTCGAGGATTAGCAGCCAGCGAGCTACTTTTTAAGCCAAAATCGTCCAAAGGGCCATAATAGCGCCTATTTCTTGTGGTGCGTGTTCCCTGTCTCAGAAATTGCGCGTGTTCACAATTCTGCAAGTGATGTAACAGGATGGCGTTAGGCTCGCCGCAATGCTTGCATTCCCTGACAACCACGTCATCAATAATTTGCCAAGCGCATGGGTAACTTAGTCTATATCTGTGCAGTATGACTTCGGTACCTCTTTATATTTGGAGGAAGGGCTCATAGCCTGTGGCATCTGAGTACCGCTTGGCAGCGAGCGAATTTGTGGTATTTTCTCTGTGTGCGCCCCGGAGAACTGCATGTGCTGTAGCTTTGGTATTTTGGCTGTCTCCTTTGGCTTGGTTTAACAATCATGGAGGTCGGGGGCATACCCCTGCCCTTTTCAGCTAGTCTGTCAGCAAGCTCATTCCCTTGAATACTTGAGATTAGCAATCAGTGAGAGGCCTCCACTTCGAGCCAAAATCGACCTTATGACAATTTCATAAGGACCAAAATTGCGCGTCTTACCTGACACCTATACTTATCACAGTAAGCGTCTAGCGTATGCATATCATTAACGGGAGTAGGATTTTACATTTCTTAAGTGATCATTAAATTGCATTTTCATATCAATAACTTCCTTTAATTTAACTTCGGAATAATAAACTATGATTATGATTATTTTTATGAAGTATTGCTATAAAAGAAATTTGTTTTATAAAGTATAAATAAATATGATGCTATATGTGCTGCATAGATTTCATGCAAATAGATGATTATCTGAAGGGAACAAAGTAGCAATCAATTTATATGTTGCAATCTACTTGACATTGCCTAACTTACTGTAGCTTATATATATATATATATATATATATATATATATATATATATATAATATATATATGTATCTGTATATATATATCTGTATTATATATATCTGTATATATATATCTGTATTAAATATAATTTATATGTTATATATATTATATACATATATATATATTTATATATTATATATATATATTACATTATATATTATATTATATATATATATATATTACATTATATATTATATTATATATTATATTATTATATATATATTTATTTATATTATATTATATATATATATTATATATACCATACATATATTGCATATATATGTGTTATAATATATATATATATATATACATTTATATATATATATATATATATATATATAATATATATATATATTATATATATATATATATACTATACACATAAACAAGCAGGATGTATTTTTATATATAAAAAACGATAGTACCATTTAAATTCATTTCCTATAGCACAAAATATTACATCGCATGTTGACCACATTAGATGTCAGCAAGGTGACCTTAACATCCTCTCTCTGCTGACCTTACCTTTAAAGACATCAGTTACAATGTGCCTGAGGCTGTCATGTCAAATTTCACGCTTCATCGCCTCTCCATTGTGTTGTGTTTGTTTTGGGGAATAGCATTCAGCAGGGTGCTTCAACTCCAACCCAAAATCAACCTTGTGAAGGTATCATAAGGACGAGAATCGTGTACCATACCTCAGATAACCATCGCCAGATACCTGATACCTATAATTATCCCAGTTGGGGATGCATACCATTATCGGAAACCAGAAGCAGGAAATCCTGACTAAAATACACTCATTGTATGAAGCAGCACATTAATAATCGATTGTTACAATATTAGTTATATACCAAATTAGTGAAAATAGGATATGCGACATCTTGTTCATATTGTATACAATGTTTATGTTGTCTGAATTAGTACATGCAAGTCAAAAGAATAAGCTATACTTCTGCAATGAGATATATCCTTACGAATTTTCTCCAGTTGGCCACCGGCCAAGTGGTATCGAATCTTGGCATGTCATGGTTCACTGCCTTTAAATTATGTTGTCTTTACTCAAGGAGCCAGCAATTCGTGAGATATCCTTCACCAGGTACCTGGTGATGGACATCTTATAATTGTCATCCGGTAGTAATACACCAAACAGCCAAAATCCCAGAGTATTAATCGGTGCATGTATAGACACACATTTACAGTAATGCATGCATTACACTCATGCAATATGTGGATATGCCCAAGTAGGCATTTGAATAATAATGGTCATGAACGCAATTGTTGACTTTATTTTTGACCTGACAACCGATTAACAAAATTATTTCAGAATTTGTCGCCTAATTATTGTTTACCCTTTAGGATTTCCAGCCAGCAGAAAATAATTCAATTCGAGGAAATTCAATGGCCCATGATGTCCACGATGAAGGGAACAGGAATCACAGTGCTATTTTTTCTTTTATGTTCTATTTTCATGCACGTCGTGTGTCATTGACTGGATGAAAACCAGTATTAAGTGACGCAATTTCAGACTATAGGCGTGACTTATTTTCGTCAGATGTCCAAGAATCTCTGCGCTGATATACTATGAGGATGTATAAGTAATCCCATTGGTATAAATCAGTTTTGCTATTTGATTATACTATAAATATTTTGTTATTCGCAGTACCACTGTGTTAAGAATTATATAAACTGTACATGTACTGACACTGTGGTCATAATTTGCTGTTCATTGCATATAAACTATTGGTAATTTCCTCCATTTCTGCTGACCTTGGAGTCATCAATCACTAGGTAGCTGCGCCTGTCATGTCAGATTTTACACTTCACCACATTACCATTGTGTTCTGTTTACTTTTGACATTAGCAGTCAGTGGGAGGCCTCAACTTCGAGCTAAAATCGACCTTATGACGATCTCATAAGGACCAAAATTGCGCGTCTTTCCTGCGATACCATCCCCCTGGGACCTAACATCTATACTTATCACAGTAAGGGGTCTAATGTATGTATATCAGTAACGGGAGTAGGATTTTACATTTCTTAACTGATGATTAAATTGCATTTTCAAATCAATAACTTTCATTAATTTAATGTTGGAATATTAAACTGTGATTATGATTATAGAAAGTATTACTGCAAAAGAATTTTGTTTTAAATTGTATAAATAAATAAAGTATATGTGCTGCTAAGATTTCACGCAAATTGTTGACTAAATTAAGGGAACAAAGTAACAATCAAATTGTAAGATGCAATCTACTTATTTTTGACATTGCCTACCTTACTGCAGCTTTGGTTTCTTTTAAATTCATTCATTGTATCCAGGGATTTGCGAGTTCATTTCAATCCAAAATCTGCGGTTTGTATATATATATTTATATATATATATATATATATATATATATAATATATATATATATATGTATGTATGTATATGTATATGTATATGTATATGTATATGTATATGTATGTATATATATATATATATATATATATATATATATATATATATATATATATATATATATATTATATATATGATATATGTTATTATATTACATATTATATATATATATATATATATATATATATATATATATTATATATATATATATATATGTATATTATATTATATATACATAAACAAGCAGGATGTGCATGAAAAGAAAAACGATAGTAGCTTTTAAAATCATTTCCTATAGCACAAAATATTACAGCGCATGTTAACCACATTCGATGTCAGCAAGGTGACCTTAATATCGAGTTTAAAGACGAGAAAAGAAATCCTCTCTCTGCTGACCTTACCTTTAAAGAAATCAATTACGTCGTGTCTGAGGCTGTCATGTCATGTCAAATTTCATGCTTCATCGCCTCTCCATTTTGCTGTTTGTTTTAGGGAGTAGCATTCAGCAGGGTGCTTCAATTCCAAGCCAAAATCAACCTTGTGACCTTGTCATAAGGCCGAGACTCGTGTACCATACCTCAGATAACCATCACCAGATACCTGATACCTATAATTATCCCAGTTGGGGAAGCAGGAAATCCTGACTAAAATACACTCACTATATGTAGCAGCACATTCATTGTGTTAAGAATTATATAAAATGAACATGTACGAAACGCACCCGACACTGTGGCCATAATTTGCTGCTCATTACATTTAAACTATCTGTAATTTCCTCCATTTCTGCTGACCTTAGAGTCATCAATCACTAGGTAGCTGCGCCCGTCATGTCAAATTTTACACTTTACCACATTACCATTGTGTTCTGTTTACTTTTGAGATTAACAGTGACTGGGAGGCCTCAACTTCGAGGCAAAATCGACCTTATGACGATCTCATAAAGACCAAAATCGCGATACCATCTCCTGGGTTTCTATACTTATCGCAGTATCTTGTATGTATATCATTAACTAGGATTTTACATTTCTTAACTGATGACCATTAAATTGCATCTTCATATCAATAACTTACATTAATTTAACTTCGGAATAATAAACAACGATTATGATTATTTATAGACATTATTGCTGTAATAGAAATTTGTTTTAAATTGTATAAATAAATGTAATACATGTGCTGCTAAGATTTTATGCAAATTGTTTATATAAAGGGAACAAAGTAGCAATCAATTTGTAGGTTGTAATCTACTTGTTTATTAACGCAGCTTACTTACTGCAGTTTGGGTTTCTTTTAAATTCATTCATTGTATTCAGGGAATTGCGAGTTCATTTCAAACCAAAATCTGTGGTTTGTACACACACACACACACATATATTATATTTATTATTTATTATATATTATATATTTATTATATATATATATATATATATATATATATATATATATATATATATATATATATATATATATATATATATATATATATATATATATATATATATATATATATATATATATACACATATACATATATACACATAAACAAGCAGGATGTGTTATGCATGAAAAGAAAAACGATAGTAACATTTAAATTCATTTCCTGTAGCACAAAAATTACAGCGCATGTTAACCACATTAGATGTCAGCAAGGTCACCTTAATATCGAGTTTAAAGATGAGAAAAGAAATCCTCTCTCTGCTGACCTTACCTTTAAAGACCTCAGTTACGTTGTGTCTGAGGCTGTCATGTCATGTCAAATTTCATGCTTCATCGCCTCTCCATTGTCTTGTGTTTATTTTGGGGAAGAACTTTCAGCAGGGTGCTTCTATTCCAAGCCAAAATCAACCTTGTGACCTTGTCATAAGGCCGAGAATCATGTACCATACCTCAGATAACCATCGCTAGATACCTGATACCTATAATTATCCCAGTTGGGGATACATACCATTAACAGAAACCAGAAGCAGGAAATCCTGACTAAAATACACTCATTGTATGTAGCAGCACATTCATAATCGAATGTTTTAATATTAGTACTATACAAAATTTGTGAAAAAGAAAAATTGATATACGGTATCTAGTTCAGATTGTATACAATCCTAATATTGTCTCAATTAGTACATGTAACTCTATAAATGAAGCTATACTTCTTCAATGAAATATAACCGATAATATAGAATTAAAAAGCGGAAAATCATATATTTTTACGAATTTCCTGTTGACCTGGCTTTAAAGCCATCGGCCAACTGGTATCAGACCCTGGGATGTTCATGGTTCACTACCCCTTCATTGTGTTGTGTTTACTCAAGGATTGGCAGCCAGCGGGATACTTCCTTTTCGAGCCAAAATCGACCGTAGGGCGTTGTCATAGGGGCGAGCGAGATATCCATCAACAGGGGAGTAATTGGAAATTCGCGGGAGTATACACTGCAGCTGCATATACAAAATCCCAGAATATTAATAGGTGCATTTATAGACACAGAAATGCATGCACACACTTACACAATGTATGTGTATCCAAGTAGGTATTTAAATAATGTTTGATTATGCATGGCCTCTCACAGCAATTTAAACTTGTTCATACTAGTTCATACTTGTTCATACATAGAAATGAACTTTGTGTCGTGCTTAAGGAAGCATTAATGAGGCAATGTTCTTAAGATTGGTTTCAAATATCATCGTCAAGTCAGTAA
>NW_020870961.1:156344-158844 GCF_003789085.1 Penaeus vannamei
TCAAGTCCGTATTTTCTCATTTGAATCACGATTTCCGTCTCTTAATTGCCCACTTTATTAATCACTATATAATAATTTTTATATATTAAACTGATTTTATGTAACATGATTGTTTGGCGATCTCTCTGAACCTCAGGCTATGAATTATCTTGAAGATGAAACAATGATTGTCTTCTATAATCGGACTGGTTACCTGAGATGTGCTAATTGCTAATGGTGGCTTGCTCAGTACTTCAAAGAACCTTAATGAACAGCCTAAGCTTGACAATTGACGTTAGAAAACTTCTGTCGTGTCCAGTCGTATTTTTTCTGTTGTTCTCTTCTTTTATTCATCTATTTTTATTCTCGCTTAACGAGAGTTAGTCATTACGCAACACAAGTCTTCAGGCTTTTCCTTCGATCAGGTTAGATGAATAACTTTGGCCACGATCTTTAAGCTTATTAGCCACCACTTAATCATTTCTAACCTGTCCTTAGTACTCGAAACCTCTTTATTCTTTTGCGCCGAAACGGGAAGCACGAGATTCATTCTCACTTGCTCTCACTCCTGCAGCTTATCCCTCCTGGGAAATGATTTATCAGATGGAATTAGCTGTCATGTCTTCCAATGTTCTTTTCCATCTTCATTTTTGTGCAATCCTCTCAGACGTCTAATAAACTTTTAGCATTTATTTATTCATAATGATATATCTATCTATCTATCTATCTAGCCAAGAATCTAATGGGCGGGTGGCCGAGTTACAAGACGAAATAAAAGGCCTTAGCCGAACGCCCTGTTTGTGAGTTTTGGGGTCAGGGCATTTAGCAGTATTGCTGCTAAATGCCCTGACATAAAAAAATTTGGGGTCAGGGCATTGAGCAATATTGCTGCTAAATGCCCTGACCCCAATTTTTTTGATCGCTTTAGAGCGATTAATCCTTCGATTCCGTATTTTTATGGCCCAAAACTCACAAAGAGGGCGTTCGGCTAAGGCCTTTTATTTCGTCTTGTAACTCGGTCACCCGCCCATTAGATTCTTGGCTAGCGAGAGTTTTGTCTCCTTTTATGGGATCCTTTTCTGCGAGTCATATTAAACACTTGACGGGTTTCATGGATAAAGTTAGAAATTTGCCGACGCACGGTAAGAAAATTGCTAGTTTTTATGTGGTATCCTTATTTACAAATGTCCCCTTTGACGATGTGCTAGATTTTCTTGAAAGGAAATTTTCTTCGTTTCATTTGAGGATCCCTATTCCGGTCAATTGTTTTATCGATCTCATTCGTTTGAGTCTCACGAATAATGTCTTTACTTTTGACGGCGAATTCTATAAACAAATACATGGATTATCCGATGGGAAGTAGCCTTAGCCCGNCTTTGAGCTCCCCCCTTTGTCTAAGCTGCAACAAACACCCTCCCGGAAGCAGGATAAAGGACACGCGCCTGAGACGGCCGGGCAGAAGCGGACACGAGAACGACAGAGAACGGAGCTGCTCCGCCTCGGCGCTCGGGCGGGGCTCTCGTGGGGGCCGCACCTTCGGCTCCCCAATAAACCCAAGCGAAGGCCCCTTTCACGCACCGCCTCTACGCCCCCATCCTCTTCTTGGCACACACACACACACACATATATATAAATATATATGTATGGATGTATGTACATATATATATATATATATATATATATATATATATATATATATATATATATATATATATATATATATATATATATAGTACACACACAGTGTGTGTGTGTGTGTGTGTGTGTACATATATACATGCGCGCACATGAACCGTATTCATGTCGACAAATGTAGAAATATAAGAATGAGAATGAATATCTTCACAATACAAGAGACATATATAATCCAAACCGATGAATACATTTGTATAGCGAAGATATTTATTCTTATTCATACTTCCCAACATGCGCGCACATACGTACACACAAGATTTAAAACAAACGATTTTTCAATGATTAATGTCTTAGTAGATATTTTTGTACTGTGCGGCTTTGGTGCACTGAGAAGCCTCTCACACTAGCATAGTCTGAAAAGGATGAATCGTATTCATGTTGACAAATGTAGAAAGGTGTGAATGAGAATGAACATCTTGCCTTGTTAAGACATTCATTCTCATTCATATCTTTTATACATACGACAAACACAGTCAATTTTCATGCTGCTTTTGATATCCTGGCCAGCTGCCTTGAACTCGAGTTGGATCACAACGCTATCACGACCCTGTGTCTACTGTATTTAAGAACCAATTTCCTTCGTACCTGAGACTCGGAACCCTTAAGCGGAACGTGGCGAAACTCCCTATAGACTTTCTTTGGTTGCAATGACCAAACATGAGCCTCTGCAACTGAAGCAACCGCGACAGTGAAACAACAGCAACTATACATGTTGTATAGTGCGTACGCATACTTTGTGGATGTTTTTATGAGTACATTCATAGATCTATACAGACATGCAGAACTGATAGCATCGAGAGTAACAGTGAGACTTTTACATAAATAG
>NW_020870961.1:166344-168844 GCF_003789085.1 Penaeus vannamei
CCCGGACGGCCGTGGGCGCCGCGGGGGCGGCCCTCGAGCTCCCGACGGAGGCGGCGAGGCGGCCGACGGAGGCGAGGGCGCCGGAGAGGCAGGAGGCGAGCGCCGACGCCGCCGCCTGGCGCTCGGACCGCCCCGACCGCCCGATGATGGCGGCGAGGCCCAGCAGGTAGAGCGAGACGACCACGCCCACGTAGCAGAGGGCGTGGTGGGCGGCGTCCGCGTGCATCTGGGCCACCTGGGCGTGGATCTGGTGCAGGTGCGGCGTGGCGCTGGCGTTGCCCTGGCACTGGCACCACAGCGCCTCCAGCGGCACCTGCTCCATCTGCGCGAGCGGAAGGGCGTCGCTCAGAGGCCCCCCGCGGCGGCGCCCCTCGGCGTCTCCATCGAAGGAATTAGACTGAAATTCGAGCGAAGGCATTTGACAACACGAATCAGATACAAAATAAGATTTCATTTCAATTTCAATCATTCTACTAATTAACAAAAGCGTTTATGTAGTCTTAAATCGGAAATCCACTTCAAAATTCAATAAGACCTTATGAGAGCTTAATCTGAAACAATTAACGATGACTTTCCAATAAAAGTTAATTATCAATTATGATAATGATAACCTCCCAATAAAGTTAATCATCAATATACAATTTCTACGTATTAAAGTTAAAGAGATAGATATAAATATGCACATAGATATTACATATATAACAGACAGACAGACAGCAATAAGGAACAAAAACAAAGTAACTCACGTATTATAGGCACTTCCTTCCTCCTTCAAGTCAGTGAATATTCGACACAATACGTAATAGTTATAAACCAAAGAATATTAACCATTATACACAATTTCTCTCTATTATCTAGATCCACTTCAAGCCACAATCTTGTCACTTGACAGCTACGTAAATGTTTATTATTATTATTACTACTATTATTATTATTGTTATTATTATTATTATTACTATTATTATTGCTATTATTATATCTTGCTTCAAAGTTTCTGTGCTGAGGAGAGAGAAGGAAATTGATACACTCTCTCCTGTGTCTGGAAAGGGACTGACTGCGTGCAACTTTCTGTGAAGTATGAGGTGCGTGATCTCGTTTGCTCACGCGCGCTTCTCCTCTCTTCTCTCTCTCTCTCTCTCTTCTCTTTCTCACTCTCTCTCTCTCTCTCTTCTCTTCTCTCTCTCTCTCCTCTCTCTCTCTCTCTCTCTCTCTCTCTCTCTCTCTCTCTCTCTCTCTCTCTCTCTCTCTCTCTCTTCTCTCTCTCTCTCTCTCTCTCTCTCTCTCTCCTCTCTCTCTCTCTCTCTCTCTCTCTCTCTCTCTCTCTCTCTCTCTCTCTCTCTCTCTCTCTCTCTCTCTCTCTCTCTCTCTCTCTCTAGAAAGATAATAATGATATATAATAATAAATAATAAATAATAATGATCATATCATCATATATATATGAATAATGATAACATAAATAATAATGGCAATAATCATAACAATACTGATGATAACAAAAACAATAATAATGATAGTAATAATAACAATATGAATAATGATTCTTATCATACTTATTATTATCATAATGAAAATAATATCAACAATAATGATATTATCGTAACGATAATCATCATGAAAAATATGATAGAAAACAATATGATAATAATAATATGATAATGATGATACTGACAACGATAGTAATAACAATTATGAAAGAAAATGAAAAAATTAATATAATGATAAAAAGAATGATAATCATAATAACCATCAATCATAATCATGATAATGATAATGAATTTTAAGATATATTTTTTAAATGTACATATAACATTGATAATGATCATTCTAATCTTAGTAATAATAGTACTGATCATGATGATTATAATAACGATAATAACAAGAATAACAATATTGATAATAATAATAATAACTGTAATGATAATAGTGATAATAATAATAATGACAATGATAATAGTAATAAAACTGATGATAATGATAATTATCATATTGATAATAAAAATAATAACTAGAAGCAATCAGAGAGGGCATACCTCCGCCAATGCAAAAGGACCAATGATTCAATGAAGAAATTCTCAAAAACAAATGAATTAACAAACAAACAAGCTAATCAGTGTAATCAAAAACATTGCGGAGGTAATAATGATAATCACGATCATTACAATGACAATGATAATAATTGTTATAATAATGATAATAACAACAATGATATCTATATGAAATCAATGAGGATAACAATTATGATATAACATAAAAAGAAATAATGTTAATAATGATAATAACAATGATAGTAATAATAATAATGATAAGAATAATTGAAATAATGATAATAATTACAACAATGATAAAAATGATAATAACAAAATAATAATAGTAATGAGAATAATGACGATAATCATAATTGTAATGATAATGATGATGATAATAATAATTTTATATAGGAATAATAATAATTAATAATAATAATAAAATAATAAATAATAATAATAAAATATAATGAAT
>NW_020870961.1:178844-181627 GCF_003789085.1 Penaeus vannamei
GTATATATATAATATATATATATATATATATATATATATATATATATATATATATATTATATATATGCATATGTATATTGTGTGTGTGTATTTTTCGCTTTCTTCCTCTCTCTCTCTCTCTCTTTCTCTATCTCTCTAACATGCACACATATGAATATATATGATAATATATATATATATATATATATATATATATATATATATATATATATATATATATATATATATATATATGTGTGTGTGTGTGTGTGTGTGTGTGTGTGTGTGTGTGTGTGTGTGTGTGTGTGTGTGTGTGTGTGTGTGTGTGTGTGTGTGTGTGTGTGTGTGTGGTGTGTGTGTGTGTGTGTGTGTGTGTGTGTGTGTGTGTGTGTGTGTGTGTGTGTGTGTGTATATATATATATTATATATATATATATATAATATATATATATATATATATATATATATATATATATATATATAGCATATACATGCACACACACACACACACACACACACACACACACACATATATATATATATATATATATATATATATATATATATATATATATATATATATGTATATATATATATATATATATATATATATATATATATATATATATATATATATATAGTAATGTATATATATATATGTGTGTATTAATATATATATAATATATATATGTATTATATATATATATATATATATATATATATATATATATATATGTATATATATGTATATATATATATATATATAATATATATATATATATATATATATATATATATATATATATATATATATATATATATATGTATGTATGTATGTAAATAAATATACGCATATGTATGTATACACATACCCACTCACAAGTGCAAATATACCTACAAGCATGCACATGTGTACTGTATACATTCCTCGTATACCAAACTGCGCACAGATACACACCACGCCCACCGCCCCCCCCCCCAGCCATTTGCACCGACCCCCCACATCTTTGCCACTTCTCTCGGCCACTCCGCCCGCACCCACTTCAACCCCGCCCCCTCCCTCCTCCCTCCACCTCAACACAGAACCCCTCCCCCTGGACCCCTCCCCATTGACCCTCCCTGCCCTCCTCCCTTCCCTCCTCCCCCAACGCTTTTGCTTAGCGTTATCTCCCTTTGCCTCTCCTTCTTCTTCCTTTGTCTTTTATTCAGCTTCCGACGGTGATTCTCTTCTCTCCCCCCCCCCCTTTGCACTCCCCCCAGCCCTCTTCTCGACGCATTCCCCAGCATTCCCTTCATTTGCCTCTTCTTTATCTCTCCCCTTTCCTTCTCGACCGTCTTATCTCCCCTCTTCTCCTCTCCCTTTAATGTCTCCCGTCCCTTTTTATTCATCTCCTTCGTTCCTTATCTACCTTCTTCATCCCCTTGCCATTCCCCCTTCCCCTCCCCTTTCTACTCTCCTCCCCTCACCCTCCTCCTTTCTACCCTCCCTCCCATCCCCCTTCCCTTCCCTCCTCCCTCGCCCCTTTCTACCCCCTCCCCCCCTCACCATCCCCCCTTCCCCCCCTTTCCAACCCTTTCTCCTCCTCTTCTCCCCCTCCCCCCTCCCCCCTCCCCTCTCGAAAGGACCATCGGAACGTCAGCAAAGAGGCCTTATCAGCGGCTCGGCGTTGATGTCAGCGCTGATAAGAGCTTTAGGATGGTGGGTGGTGGAGGGGGGGGGGGGGGGGGAGGACAGAAGGGGAGGGGAGAACATGAAAGGCGAGGGGGGAGGGGAAAGAGGGAGAGGGAGGGAGAGGGAGAGGGGAGGGAGAAAGGAGAAGGATGGGGGAAGGGAGAGGGGAAGGGGGAAGAAGGGAGAGGGAGGGGGGAAGTGGGAGAGGGGAGGGGAAGAAAGGGAAGGGAGGGTAAAGCTGGGAAGGACAAGATGAAAGAGAAGAGGGGGTAGGGAAGGGGAAAGAAAGATATGAGAGGAAGGGGAAGAGAGAAGGATTGGGGAGGGAAGAGGAAGGGAGGCGAAGAGATTTAAGGAGGAGGGAGGAGAGCGGGGAAAGAGAGGGAGAGGGGTGGAGAAAAGGGCCCGGAGAGGAAGAGGGAGAGGCGAAAGAGAAGGAGAAGTGTAGGCAAACTGATAAGAGGGAAGGGGAAGGGGGAAAGGATGATCAGAGGAAAAAAGTGGGAAAGCGGGTAGATAGGAAAAAAATGAAAGAGGGAGAGGGAAAGGGAGAATGGGGAAGAGGAAGAAGGGAAACAGGAGAAACTGAACTCCATAACCCCTACCCCCCCTCCCCCCTTCCCTTCCACCTTTGTCTCTGGTGCGGGAAGTGGGTGATGGGGAGGGGGGGGGGTAAAACGGGATGAAGAAAAAGGATATGAAGAAAAGAAAGAAAGAGAGAAAGCAAATGATCAATAAAAGGAGAGGACGATAATATCAGAGAGAGAATGTAGAGATAAGATAGAGAGAGATAGATAGATAGATAGATAGAGAGAGAGAGAGAGAGAGAGGAGAGAAGAGAGAGAGAGAGAGGAGAGAGAGAGAGAGAGAGACGACAGAGAGAGAGAGAGAGAGGAGAGAGAAGAGGAAGAGAGAGAGAGGAGAGAGAGAGAGGAGAGAGAGGAGAAAGAATAAGAAAAGGAAAAGAAAAAGAGAAAAGGAGAAATTAAAGAGAAAAAGTGAGACAAAACACAGATATCATTGCCATTTTAAACGCCTTCATATCCTAATATCTAACCGCAAATATTATCGTTATTGCAATCATTCACTAAGTGTTAAATTATGCATGGGTTATATAAACTAGTTGTGATTG
>NW_020870961.1:184592-204592 GCF_003789085.1 Penaeus vannamei
TGATACTATTACTACTACTGAAAATAATGAAAATGAAAATAATGTCTTTGATAATAATAACAACTACATGAATAAAATAACATTGATAATGACAGCAACAGCAATAATGATAATGATAATAAAACAATGATAAAAACAAAATAGTAATAATGATGCTACCACTACTATTATTGATAATGATACCAGTTCTGCTACTGCAAATAATGATAATGAGTATAATGATAATGGGCATGACAATGATAATAATGATAATGATTATAATGATAATGACAACAATAATGATAATAATGATTATGCTGACGATGATGAAGCTGATGATGATGATGACGACAACGATGATGATAATAATAATAATTATAATGATTATGATAATAATGATGATTACAAAGATAATAGCAATAAAAGAAAAGATATGTTACTATTGATGATATCAATAGTAACAATAATAATGATATTGATAAAGACGGTGATAATGTTTATAACAACAACATCAATAATAACAATGATAATAGTAACAACGATGATGATGATGATATTGATTATGTATGATGTAAAAGATTACCATTGCTTATCCAAAATTTATTCCTCAGACACATCTATCGATCAAGTATAGAAAATATATCTAAGGCATTTTGCTATTCGATAAAGCAAATGATTTTTTTTTTTACTGTTTAATTTATTGTAAATAACCTAAAATTTCCTAGATCTTGACATTAGGCATAATCTGTACATAATCTGTATGGTCAGAGTATATTGTTGATTTCCTTCAATGTTGAAACTTATACATTTGAGAAAGTAACATAGTCATGGGATCCATAAAGGCGTTTTTCGTGAAATTCGCCTTCTCGTATTTTTTTTCTTTCTTCTTCTTCTCTTTCTTTTTTTTCTCTCTCTTATGTCTCTAGCATTTTCTCTTTCTTTCTCCCTTTCTTTTCCTCTCTCAATTTCCTTTTCTCGACAACACAAATTGAACACACACATACATATGTATGTACTCTTCTTTCTCTTCTCACCATTAAACACAAACCACACACACACACCACACACAACACACACACACACACACACACACACCACACCACACACACACACACACCCCAGCCACATCCACACACACAACACACATCCTCAGTCACAGCCACAGCCACACACATACAAACATACCACCACACACAACACACACACAAACCCCCCCCCCCCCCCCACACACATACCTCCGACCCATCGATCGTTCACACACCGACCCGCGCCCAAAAAGAAAGGTAAAATAATGATGATTATTAAGCCCTGGACGAAGGGAGTCAATCACAGTCAGTGTGCACTCACTCTGCAGTCCTTTCTCTCACTAACCTTTCATTCTGCTTTCAGTCTAAGCAGGCTATAAATTGCTATGGTGTGCTCGGTCGTGGGGTACTTAACTAGCATTAATTAGGGATGAATAATTACGTTTTTTTAAGGTACAGGATATTGATGTGAAGAATGTGGTGTCGGTGTGAATGGTGTTGACATTGTCATTGTTCTTTCTTTCTTTCTTTCTTTCTCTCTCTCCCTCTCTCTTTCTTTTCTTTCTTTCTTTTCTCTCTCTCTCCTCTCTCTCTTTCTCTCTCTTCTCTTCTTCTCTCTCTCTCTCTCTCTCTCTCTCTCTCTCTCTCTCTCTTTCTCTCTCTCTCTCTCTCTCTCTCTCTCTCTCTCTATTCTCTCTCTTCTCTCTCTCTCTATCTCTCTCTCTCTCTCTCTCTCTCTCTCTCTCTCTCATAAAAAAGTACAATGATGATAATGATGATAACGAAATTAAGAACAATAATGATAAAGATAATAACAATAATGGTAACAGTGATAATGACAAAAATAATCACTATGATTATCTTTAACAATGGTAACAATAATCAAAATAATCATTATTATTGATAATGCAAATATCGATAACAATAACAATAACGATAATGAGTAATAACATTAATGATAATGATAATAGCATTAATGATAATAAAATGACCATAGTAGTAATGATGATGACAAAGACATTAAAAAATGACAATGATCAATGATATAAGTAATGGCAAAAACATTGATGATGATATTGATGATGATAACAGCAATGATGAAAATAATGATAATGATAATAGCAATGATGGTATTGATGATAATAATGTTCATTATAATGATGATAATCCTAATGATAATAATAACGATAATAACGATGATCACAATAATAATAAAAATAATAATTATGAAAACAATATAAAGATAACAATAATAACAGTGATAATGATAACAACAATATCAATAAAAATAAAGATGATGACGCGGATAATGATGATAAGGATAATAATGATAATAAGACAGCAACAATAATAATGATGGTAATAATAATGGCAATGATAAAAGTAACAATAACAATAATGAAACGATAAATGACGATAATGATAACATTAGTAATAATAATGATAACAATAGTAATAATAATAATAACAATAGTGATGATAATAATGATGATAATAATAATAGTAATAATGATGACAATGATAATGACAATAGTAACAACAATAACAATAATAATATTGATAATAATTATGACGGTGATAATGATGATAATGATAATAATGGTAGTAATGACTATAATGGTAATAAGGATAATTATGATGATAAGGATGATTGTAATGATGATGGTGATACTGATTACAATAATGATGATGACAATAATACTAATGAAAATAATGATAATGATGATAATGATGATAGTAATGATAATATGAGATAAAAGTAAAGCTCATAAAAATGATAGCATAATAATAATGGTAATAATGATACTAATAATAGCAATGATGGTAACAATGACAATAATGATAATGATGATAATAAAACAATGATAGTATTAACAATAATTTGGATAATAATAATGATAATGAGAGTAAAACCAGCAATAATGATAATGATAATAATAGTAACGATAATAATATCAACGATGATGATGATAATGACAATAATGATATCAATGATGGTGATAATAATGATAATATTAATAATGATAATAACAATAATAACAGCAACAACAACAAAGATAATGATATTGATAGTAATAATGATGATACTAAAACAATAATGGCACTATAACAATGATAATGATGACAATAATGATGATGATAATAATAATGATGACGATGATAACAGTAATGACAATGATGATAATGATAATAGCAACAAATATAATCATGATAGTAATGATGCTATTGATGCTAATTAATAATGATGATAATGATAACAAAATGGTGAAAATGATGAAAACAGTAATGATGATGATGACCCCCTGATCATATAATTAATTGTAATAATAATTATAATGATGATAATGAAAATCATGATAATGTTAATAATAATGATAATAATTATGATAATAATGATAACAAAAAGATGATGCTGATAATAATTATAGTAATAAGAAAAATACTAATAACAACAATTGTAATAATAACAATAATAATAATGATAATACTAATACTAAGAACAATAATGATACTAATGATCCTAAAAATAATAAAGATAATAATAATGATGATGATAATAATAAAAATATCAAGGATGATTATAATGGTAACAGTGATAATAACACTAACTATAATAACAATGACGAATATGGCAATAGAAATAGAAATAGAAATAACGATATATATGGTAGTTATGATAATAATGATAATGATAATGATGATAATAGGGTATAAATGGATAATAATAACGATGATAATGTGAATAACAATAACAATGATAGCAAAAATAAGAATAACAGTAACGATGAAAGCAATAACAAAAACAACAATGATGACTAATACCGCTCCTGCCAGTAGTATCAATATGATAATAAAAATAACGACGAGATTGAGAATATCCAGGACATTACTTAGTAGCACTTAGAAATAGACCCCCCCCCTCCCCTTCCCCCACTCCCGTTTTCTTTTAAGTCATTCCATTCATTTATTCACCTTTTCTTTCCTTCCAACCCTATTCATCAGCGCCCCCTTTCGACAACGGCTCTTAATCCCTGGGTACTCAACGCCCTTACTCATTATTTCACCCATGAGTTCTTAAGGTCTGAAAGGAACAGCTTAAGAGCACTATTTAGGGCGATGATTTGTAGGTGTGGTTTATAATGGGGTTCATTAAATGCACGGATGGGGTGGGTGAGTGGGGTGGGGTTTGGGCTTGCTTGGGGGCCGCTATGGGTTGATTTTGAGTTTGGGTTGTGGGCGTGTGGCTGTTTGGGTTTGGGTTGGGTGTGGGAGTGGTTGGGCTGTTTTGATTGGTGGTTGTGTTGTGTGTGTGGTGTGTGTGTTGCGTGACTGTTGGACTGTATTGTGACTGTTTTGGGGCTTCTAGACAGTTTTGTGACAGTTTGTGCTTGTGACTGTGTTTATGGCTGTGTTTTGTGTCTGTTTTGTAGATTAATGATAAACATTATAACATCTATGGTCATTGCATTGTCAATGAAGCCATTATTACTAAAGCCATCTAGGAGGAAAAAAATATTACAACGAAAATATGACGATAATACAAAAAGCTAAATCGCTTAAGTAGAGGAGAAGAGAGAGAGAGAGAGAGAGAGAGATGAAGATAGATTGAGAGAGAGAATGAGAGAGAGAGAGAGAGAGAGAGAAGTAGAAAGAGAGAGACGGAGAGAGAGAGAGAGAGATGAGAGAGAGAGAGAGAGAGAGAGAGAAGAGAGAGAGAGAGAGAGAGAAGAGAGAGAGAGAGAGAGAGAGAGAGAGAGAGAGAGAGAGAGCTGGAGACGAGAGAGAGAGAGGAGAGAGAGAGAGAGAGAGACGAGAGTTAGAGAGAGAAGAGAGAGAGAGAGAGAAGAGGAGAGAGAGAGAGAGAGAGAGAGAAAGAAGGGCGAGAAGACTGGAAATATCCAAGAAGTAATTTCCAGTAACGAAATACAAGCAAATTGCCATGGTACCAGTCCATTAATTACAAGACATGAAAAATTCAAAATAAACTCATGGGAGTGTTTATTGAAAATAGACTTATCTTAAGTATGTTGGAACAGTTTCAAAATTGCTATTTCTTTTTTCTAACTCTTTCTACTTTGGAATTTTGGCCCAAATTGTTTTTCGCAAAATTATTATTAATTTATTCATGATATTTATACATTATTAATAATTAACTTACAAATGGTCTTTTTGTCTCAATAACGAAAACCGATACGGAAAAATCAACAAATAAACATAAGAAAACGAAAAATGAAATAATGACTAAGAATAATATTAACATTCTTTCCAGACCTTTTAGAGGCAATTCCCAGACTTATTTCAGCGGGTTCTGCCTCTAGCCTCAATTTACCAACATTTTAATGAAACTCCGCTGAATCACCAGGAATGTTTTGCTTTGTGACAGGCATACGCGATGGGAAGGGTGGGCCATACCCTCACGCTGGCCCGTGCGGGTTTGGTAGACGGGTTAGTGATTAGATTGATATAATGGTACAACAAATGAAACAGAATGCTAANGATATATATATATATATATATACATATTATATATATATATAATATAATATATATTAATATAATATCATTGTTAATATAATATACTCTACAAACACATATTATAATACATATAATATATTTTTTTTTCTAATTCATATTTTTTTAAATGTGAAATTGAAATATATGGAATACTGCAACTTAATATCTTATTCTATTTTTGTTGTTTTGCATGCTATAAAAAAAAATGAGCAATGAATGTGTAGGAGGGACGAGAAATGACGTGAGATGAGGGAATGAATAATAGGGAGGTAGAATGAGGATGTAAGTGAGAAAAGACATGATGTATGGATGATAACCGAATATCAGGGTGAGATGATGCATTGATGATAATAATGATGATGATACGATAAATGATGAGAAATTTGAGACCCTGATGATGATGAGTATAATGATGATTGATGATGACGAGAAGGAACAGACGATCAGCGGTTAGGAAGGATGAGAAAGTTGCAAGATGACGAATTAAAGTAGGAAGAGGAAATAAGCTCAGGAGTATATCAGAGGATAGGAAAATGAGGATTATGGAAATATGATGAACATGATAATGAGGAAATGACTGAGAAGGATAAGGAAATGAGAAGTAAAGAAGGCTGAGTATGAGGGATGAAGAGCAAAAGCGAGGCAGGAGGAGGCAAGAAGAAAAAGAGAAGAGAAAGAAGAAGAAAAAATCAAAGAAAACCAAGAAGAAAGAAAGAAGAAGAAAGAAACAAAAAAAAAAACACAGATTATAATTTAAGAAAAAAATACAAGTAGTAAGAAAGAACTAAGAAAGAAAACAACAACAACAAAACAGATAGAAAAAAAAATACACAAAGAATAACACTTAGTTATAATCCCCACCAAAAAAATTATAAAATACACAAGAACATTACACCTTATTTATCTTATTTATTGTATTATTATATTATTATATTATTTATTGCTATTAACCTATATATTATTATCTTGTGAACAATTATACTAAATTAAGTATTAATCAACACACACACCAAAAGAAATAACAGAAATTACACTTAAAAGAATAAAAAACCACGATTGGTTATTAATTCTCATAATGATGGAAAAATATTTAGTAGATGTTGGTATTTCACGAATTAAAGCATGAGTTCGGAATTTCCATAATATATATTTATATAACTTAATAATATATAATATAAAATAATAATATAATATATACTATAAATAATAAATATATTTTTACGTCAAACTCCGATCCCAATTACCCGGAAAATACCTTCGGTTAGAAATTAGTCAGTGTGCTAGGGGACATGATGTTTGTCTCTGCTAGTCTCCATGAGTGTTATGTGTCACTCTGTTTCGTTTGTTGTTCCCTTTCCTCTTTTTTGTCTCTCTTGTTATCTGCCTCTTCTCCTTTCTCTCTTCTTTCGCTCGTTAGCTCCCTCTCCGTTTTCTTTTTTCTCTTTCGTTATCTCCCGTCCCCTCTTTTCTCCTCTCAATCTTTCAAATCTTTTCCTCCCCCCTCCTCTCCTATCCCTCTATCTTTATCTATCAATCATTATTCTCTTCCCCCACCTCTCTCTTCCTATTCTATCTACTATTTCTCACTTTTTCTTCCCTTCCTCCCCCTCCTTCCTCCTCTTATCTGGCCTTTTCTCTTTCCCTTTCCTACGATCTCTCTCTTTCTTTCTTTCGTTTCCTCTTCTTTCTCTTCTTCTCCAGTTATTTTTCCATTACGTCATTCTCCAGTCTGCTCTTTTCTTTTTCTTCTGCTCTTATCGGTCATCTATGTCTGTCTTCCCTTTTCTTCTGTCTGGTCTTGTCTCCCTTCTATCATCTGCCTCTTCCTGTCTGTCTTCCCCTTCTATCTATTCTGTCTCCCTTCGAATCTATCTGTCCTCTTCGTCTGCTTCTTCTGCGTTCTTCTGTCTGGTCTGTCTTCTGTCTGTCTCGTCCTGCCTGTCTGTGTTCTGTCGTTCTCCTCTCCTCTCCCTACCCTCTCTCTCTTCTCTCTCTCCTCCTCTCCTCTCTCTTCCTCGGTCCTCCTCCTCTCTCTCTCTCTCCCTCTCCTCTCCTCGTCCTCTCTCGCCTTTCTCCTCTCTGCTCCTCTCCCTTTAAAACATCCCAAACAGGGACAATCCAGTGTTCTAGATTTAAGTAACTTCCTTTTTAACAGCCAATAGGTTTAGTGATGCTAGAATTTTCCACATTAATTAATAAAATAAAGCAAATGTTTTCAAAAAAACCACTAATGAAAAGAAAATGCCTTTTTTTCACTACACAGATATTTTTCTCATTTTGTCAAATTGAAAAAGTATACCTAAATTAAAGGCTTTTATGCTATGGAAGAATGAAGGTAACCCAGTTGAATGTGGAGAGAGGAGAGACGAAGACAGAAGAAGAACGACGAGGACGAAGTGACAGATGAGAAACGGAGAAAGTGAGAGGAGAACCTGACCAAGAGAGAGAGAGGACGAGAAGAAGACAGATAAGACGAGATTAAGAGAGATGAATGACACAGAAGAAGAAAGGACGGGTAAATAGATAATAACAAGAAGAAAAACGAGAGAGAGGAAGGAGGAGAAGAGAGGAAGGAAGAGAGGGAGAAGAGAGATAAAGAGATAGATAGAGGAGATGAGGTGAGAAAGAGAAGAGAAGAGAAAGAGAAAGAGTGAGGAGACGAGAAGAGATAAGAGAGACCAGTGTAGGTAGATAGATAGATAGAGAGAAGAAGAGAGGAAAAGAAGGAGATTTGAGAGATAGATAGATAGAGAGACGAAAGCGAAAGCGAAAAACGAGAAAAAAACGGAATAATAGTAATAAAAAAAACAGATAGAGAGATAACCATCCAGGTAACAAAAGGAGAAATCGACCGAGAAAAAAAAAGAAAGAAAAATGAAGACAAAAAGACAAAAAAAAAAAAAAAAAAAAAAAAGAAAAAAAGAAAGAAAAAAAGAAAAAGAAAAAAAAAGAGAAGAGAAGATAGACAAAAAGATAAAGACAAATATGATCAGTAAAAGGAAGAAGAAAAAAGAAAAAACGAAAGAAAGAAAGAAAGAAAGGAAAAAAACCCTGACCTTTTCTACCTGCTAACACAATGTCTAGGAAAATATCAGTTTTCCTTCAGGCAAATGAACCCAAATCTCTCTTCTAACGCCGACGGCAGCGCTGACGAAGGGAAGGCCATAGAAAGGTGAATGTAGTCTCATCTTTTTTTTTTTTTTTTTTTTTTTGGGGGTCGATTTATTCAATGGATCTTTTTTTTTTTGTCGTTTGCTCTTTTGCTATATTCTTTCGCGTCTTCTTCTCTCTCTCTCTCTCTCCTTCTTACTCTTTCCCCTCTCCCTCTAATTCTCGTCTCTGTCTATCCTCTCTCTATCTCTCTCTCCTTCCTTACTCTTTCTCCCTTTCTTTTATCCTTCCTGTCTGTAACTCCCTCTCTCTCTCTCTTCCTTACTCTTCCCCGCTCCCTATAACTCGTCTCTCTCTCTCTCTCTCTCTCTCTCCTCTCTCTCTCTCTCTCTCTCTCTCTCTCTCTCTCTCTCTCTCTCTCTCTCTCCTCTCTCTCTCTCTCTCGTGTCTCCTTTCTATCTCTTGTTTCATGATGTGATGAAAGTACTTGAATTATATTTTATGTTAATCTTCTTATAATTATTTATCAAAAGCTATCAAAGACACACAACTTAGCCTTTTAATATGTATCTACTTTTTTATCATGAATCACACATATATTTTAATAATTTACACAAAACAATAATGAAAAAATAACAAACAAAACAATTATACTATACAAAAAAAAATAAAAATATAACAATACAAACAATATACTTATACAAAAAAATAAAAATAGAATAACAACACGAAACAATTATACTCATACAAAAAAATAAAAATAAAATAACAACACAAAACAATTATACTTATACAAAAAGAAAAAAAAATCCAAGTTATACTATAATGCAAATTTTCTCCCAAAAATCAAGGAAGAACAAACACGTTCTAATGAACATGGAAATAAATTGAACAAGATTTTTTATGTACGCGAATATAAAGCAAGTTCAGATCCGTAAATATAACAGCGGTTTTAAGTTATCAGGAAAAAAACAGCGGTTTTAAGTTATCAGGAAATACATTTAATTATCAGGAAAAAAAATAACAGCTTTTAAGTTATAATAACAGCGGTTTTTATCAGGAAAAACAGCGGTTTTTAATATCAGCGGTTTAAGGAAAAAAATACAGCGGTTAAAGTATCAGAAAAAAATAAACAGCGGTTTTAAGTATAACACATCGGTTTAAGTTATCAGGAAAAAAAATAACAGCGGGTTAAGTTATCAGGAAAAAACAGCGTTTAATTATCAGGAAAAAAAATAACAGGTTTTAAGTTAAATACAGCGGTTTTAAGTTATCAGGAAAAAAAAAATAACACGGTTTTAAGTTTTAAGTTATCAGAAAAAAAAAATTAAAGCGGTTTTAAGTTATCAGGAAAAAAATAATATCAGAAAAAAATAACAGCGGTTTTAAGCTTATCAGGAAAAAAATAACAGCGGTTTAAGTTACAGGAAAAAATACACAGCGTTTTAATTATCAGGAAAAAAAATAAATAACGCGGTTTTAAGTTATCAGGAAAAAAAATAACAGCGGTTTTAAGTTATCAGGAAAAAAAAATAACAGCGGTTTTAAGTTATCAGGAAAAAAATAACAAAGCGCGTTTAAAGTTATTCAGAAAAAAAATAAACGGTTTTAATTATCAGGAAAAAAATAACAGCGGTTTTAAGGTTATCAGAAAAAAAAAAAAAAATAACAGCGGTTTAAGTTATCAGGAAAAAAAATAACAGCGTTTTAAGTTATCAGAAAAAAAAATAAACAGCGGTTTTAAGTTATCAAAAAAAAATAACAGCGGTTTATATTATCAGGAAAAAAAATAACAGCGGTTTTAAGTTATCAGGAAAAAAAAAACAGCGGTTTTAAGTTATCAGGAAAAAATAACAGCGGTTTTAAGTTATCAGGAAAAAAAAATTGTATGAGAACCTTAAACTAATATTCTATGTTGCAATGGTCGTCTGAATCAGCTGTTAAGTTATTTGCATAAAATCTGCCATAAGGCTTTGTGGTATTTTTGTATAGACCGTAAAGCGGTATAGTTTTGTTGTTGTTTTATGGTGCACATACATCCAAACGCACACGCAAGCACATACATGTACACACAATATATCCACACACACACGCACACACACTCACACATACATGTACACACAACATACATCCACACACACACGTACACACACCATGCACACACAAAAGGAATGTCTGTATAAGAGAGAAATTTATAGGTAAAACATAATAGTAATAGATAGATAGATAGATAGATAGATAGATAGATAGATAGATAGATAGATAGATAGAGAGAGAGAGAGAGAGAGAGAAAGAGATACAATAGAAACAGACTGAACAAAGAGAGACTCACAACGACAGACAGACAAGCAAACAGACAAATAAATAAACACACAAAGAAATAGGCAAACAAAAACACATCTTAAACCTCAAACCAACCAACCAAAATAACAAAAAAAAACAAACAAACAAACAAACAAACAACAGACAAAACAAAACAAACAAAACAAACAACAAACCAAAAAACAAAGAATATAACAAGCAAACACAAACAAAATAACAAACAAACAAAAAACAAGCAAAAAAACACACAACCAAACCAAACCACCAAACCAACCACGCAAACAAAAAATCTCAAACCAAACCAAACCAACCGGCAACCGAACGCCCTGCACGACCAGCCACGCTCACCCTCTTTTGTCAAGCAAGACGTAAAGATCTCTGTTTAGATTGTACATACATGAATTGTTCTTAATCTAACTAAATTATGCAAATGAACACACGCCCCGGCTTTGCGTCTTTCGATTGCTCGCTTGTTCGCTGTTAAAGAGGGACGGGGAGGATGGAGGGAAGGAGAGAGGGAGGGTGTGAATATGTATATATATGTATGTATGTATATTCATATATATATATATTCATACACGCACACATATATGTTATATATGTAGGTATGATATGTATGTATTATGTATGTATGTATGATGTTATGTGTGTGTGTTTGTTGTGTTATGTGTGTGTGTGTGTGTGTGTGTGTGTGTGTGTGTGTGTGTGTTGTGTGTGTGTGTGTGTGTGTGTGTGTGTGTGGCGTGCGTGTGTGTGTGTGTGTGTGTGTGTGTGTGTGTGTGTGTGTTGTGTGTGTGTGTGTGTGTGTGTGTGTGTGTGTGTGTGTGTGTGTGTGTGTGTGTGTGTGTGTGTAGCGTCCAAGTTGAAGTACGAGGAGAAATTAGTATTAGTAGACGAAGAGGAGCAAGTAAATTGGGTAATAGCAGGGAGATGGGGTGGGGGGGGGTGGGTGGGGTGGGGGTAAGGAAAATGGGTTATGGGGGGATAGGGGGGGGCAGGGAGAAGCTAGGAGTAGGAGGATCTGGGAAGCGAAAGTTGGCGCGGAAAGAGAGGAGAGAGAAAGAGAGGGAGGTAGAAGAGAGAGAGAGAGAAGAGAGAGAGAGAGAGAAGAGAGAGAGAGAGAGAGAGAGAGAGAGAGGAGAGAGAGAGAGAGAGAGAGAGAGAGAGAGAGAGAGAGAGAGAGAGAGAGAGAGAGAGAGAGAGAGAAGGAAAGGAAGGGGAAGGAAGGGGAAGGAAGGAGATGGAATGGGAAGAGGGAGAGGAGGGAACAAAAAGGGTAGAGAAGGATATAGGAGAGAAGGTAAAAGAGAAAAAGGAATGGAATGGAAGGAACTGAGGGGGAAGAGGAGGAAAAATAAGAGAAGAAGAAAAACTAGAAGAGGGAAGTCAAAAGAAGAGAAAAATCACGCAAGGAAGAGCAAAGAAAGCGAAAGAGAAAGAGAGAGAATGGATAAGAGAGAAGAGGAAGGGGAGACAACAGAAAGACAGAAAAGAAAAACACACACAAAAAAGGAATAAAGGAAAGAAAAGAAAAATCACACAAGGAATATCAAAGAAAGCGAAAGAGAAAGAGAGAGAAGGGAGACGTAAGGAGAGAAATGAGGGATACAAGAGAGAGAAGGGAGACGAAAGAGGAAGAGAGAATGAGGGAGACAAGAGAGAGAAGGGAGACGAAAGAGGAAGAGAGAATGAGGGAGACAAGAGAGAGAAGAGAGAATAAGGGAGAGGAGGAAATCAACAGCTTGAAGCTTGAAGAGGAGGCCATACAATGTATATGTTCACGAGGCATACATGAAACCTCACTGTGTGCAAGTGAAATCACATTATAGTTGGCGAGAGAGAGAGAGAGAGAGAGAGAGAGAGAGAGAGAGAGACGAGAGAAGAGAGAGAAGAGAGAGAGAGAGAGAGAGAGAGAGAGAGAGAGAGAGAGAGAGAGAGAGAGAGAGAGAGAGAGAGAGAGAGAGAGAGAGAGAGAGAGAGACAGAGAGAGAGAGAAAGAGAGAATGCACGAAATGGAGAAAGAAAGAGAGAGAGAATGTAAGAGAAGGAGAAAGAAAGAGAGACTGTAAGAAAGCGAGAGAGAAAGAGAGATAATGTAAAAAGAATACGAAAGGAAGAGAGAAAATATAACAGAATAAGAGAGAGAGGGAGAAAGAGAGAGAGAGAGAGAGAGAGGAGAGAGAGAGAGAGAGAGAGGAGAGAGAGAGAGAGAGAGAGAGAGGAGAGAGAGAGAGAGAGAGAGGAAGAGAGAGAGAGAGGAGAGAGAGAGCGAGAGAGAGAGAGAGAGAGGAGAAGAAAGCGAGAGAGAGAGAGAGAGCGCGAATGAGAGAGAGAAGAGAGAGAGAGAGCGCAACGAAAGCGAGAGAGAAAGAGAGAGACACAGTATTAAACATCTTCCGAGAGACAGATGGCCCAAGATTAGACAATTAAGTGCAAGGATGAATTCATTAAGTGCGGGTGGGACAGCTGGTGCGCAACCTAAAGCAAGTGTTAATGAGAGTATGACCTTTATGGTTATTTGCTCGAAATCCCGTGATCCTGTTATTCCAATATCAAGAAGGTGGGCCTGAAAAGGTGAATAAAAGTGGATTCGAAAGGGGGATAGAGGAAAAATTGGATGGATAGATGGATAGATGGGTTGGTAGGTAGGTAGGGAGGGAGGGAGGGAAGGAAGGAGGAGGGAGGAGGGAAGGAGGGAGGGAGGAGGAGGGAAGGAGGGAGGGAGGGAGGGAAGGAGGGAAGGGAGGGAAAGGAGGGAGGGAGGGAGGGAGGGAGGGAGGGAGGAAAGGAGGGAGGGAGGGCGGAGGAAGGGAGGTAGGGCAATAGGTAGGTAGGTAGATATATCAAAATAAATAGAAAGATAGATAGATAAGGTAGGTCATTAGGTTTATTGATATAGATAGACAGATAGATAGATAAGGTAAGCAATTAGATATACAGGTGGAGAGAAAGGTAGACGGATTAGCAGATAAATAGATAGAGATTTATAGATATAGAGAAAGGGAGATTGATGAACAAGTGGACAGGTTGATAGATAGACGAAATGATTAACGAAGAGAAGATAATTGAAACAAAATAGAGAAAATGAATATGTGGGGAACAGAAGCAAAGAAGATATTCATTTGTAGACACAAAAACTGGTAGACAAAAGCTATTTCTTGTTCTTTCTCTGTCTGTCTGTCTGCCTGTCTGACTCTGTCTCCTTTTCTCTCTTTCTTCTTCGCTTCTCTCAATCGTTCCCTCCTCCTCCTCTTTAATTCTCCCTCTCCCTTCTCTCTTTCTTCTCTGTCTGTCTGTCTCACTCTCGTTTCTCCTTTCTCTCTCTTTCTTTCTCAATCGTTCCCTCCCTCCCTCCTCCCTCTCCCTTTCTCTCTTTCTTTCTCTATCTGTCTGTCTGTCTGACTCTCGCTTCTCCTCTCTCTCTCTTTCTCCCTTTTATTTCTTTCTCCCTCCCTCCCCCCCCGTCTCTAAATCTCCTCCCCCTTTCTCTCTTTCTTTCACACACGTACACACATGTACACGCAAATACGTACATGCACACGACACGCCATCTTTTCAACGTAATGTATACATCGGCCAAACTTCTGGAAAGTGCTCGGCCTAATTTTCAAGTTTTTCTTTTGAAAGAAATTTTCAACAACATGAAAATTCATCACCGATCGCACCTCACTAATTTGCATATCTATGCTGGTGTATTCTTGTTATAGAGTACAGTGTTGGGGTGTATGTTGACTCGTAAATAGGTGCACATAGGTTGACGTACGCATTCATACACACATACATAGATGCACACACATATACAGACAAACACAGATACGAAAAACAAACAGAGGCACACGTACACACACAGTAAAAACATACACACACATAAACACACACACACACAACAACACACAAACACAAACACACACACACCACACACACCACACACACACACAAACACACACACCAAGCAGATGCGCTTATGAAGTGTAAGTATTTGCGAAAACAAACACAAAGACAGTAACATGTACAAAAAGATAAAAATGGAAACACGACCACAACGAGAACTGAAAATGAATAGCAACGTTTCGAACACGTCAAGAGATCCTCATCAGACGAACACATAATCGAAATATGTGTGTGTGTGTGTGTGTGTGTGTGTGTGTGTGTGTGTGTGTGTGTGTGTGCATGTACCCCTCATATGTATTTTTTAATTCGGTCTGTAAATAACGTTTTTTTTTTTTTTTTTTTTTTTTTTTTTTTATTAAGTTAATTGATATATAATCAAACTATCAGGTGGAATGCATAGAAATCTGTATATATTTTAAACTGAATTAAATCTAAGGAATTCTCGACCTCCCCCCTCTCCAAAAATAGAAATAAGATAAAAAAGATAATGTTAATAATAATAATAAAAATAGTAACAATAAAAATCCTCGACTAAACTTAGAAAAGAAAAAAAAAAAAAAAGAAAAAAGAAATAAGATTAAAAATAAATATTATAGCGATAATAATAATAATGATAATAATAATGATAATATTAATAATAATAATAATGATAATAAAACAACAATAAAAATCCTCAACATAAGAATACTCTAGAATATATTACCAGGGAGAGATGACTCAGCCAAGACGTCTTAACCTTCAAGAAGAAGATGAATAAGAAAAGAAAAGAGAATAAGAATAAAGAATAATAAAAAATAATACAAATAGAAATAAAAATAAAATGAATGCATATCTCCGTCTATTCTCTTGTTCCTTCTTCTTCTTCTTCTTCCTTCCTCCTTCTTTACATACTATTCAAGTGTTTTTTTAATGGACATTGTTGTCTATTCCACCGTGGGAAAATATGTTAATTAACTGCATCATGATCGTTCATTTTAATTAGTTTCATGAAGATGCGAGACGCGAGAGAGGAGGAGAGCTTGTGTACATGTGTATGTATGTGTGTATGTATGTACGTATATTGTATGTGTGTATGCATGTATATTGTTTGTGTGTATGTATGTGTATGTATGTATGTACGTATATTGTATGTATGTATACTTTATGTGTGTATGTATGTGCATATACTGTATGTGTGTATATATGTACGTATACTGTATGTGTTCATGTATGTATGTATACTGTATGTGTGTATGTATGTATGTATACTGTATGTGTATATGTATGCATGTATACTGTATGTGTGTATGTATGTATGTATACTTTATGTGTATGTATGTACGTATATTGCATGTGTGTATGTATGTACGTATATTGTATGTGTGTATGTTTGTACGTATACTTTATGTGTGTATGCATGTATGTATACTTTATGTGTGTACGTATGTATGTATACTTTATGTGTGTATGTGTATACTTTATGTGTTTATGTATGTGTGTATACTTTATGTGTGTATGTATGTACGTATACTGTATGTGTGTATGTATGTACGTATACTGTATGTGTGTATGTATGTACGTATACGGTATATAGGTATTTCTGATATATGTATATGTATATGTATTCACATATGTATGTATGTACAGTATGTATGTGTGTGTGTGTATGTGTGGGGTTTTGCGTGTGATATTGTGTGTGTGCGTGTGTATATAATTTTACTTCCCATTTCTTTTATTTGCTTGCTCAGCGAATGTGCCCACATGCACACATACCCAAAAAACATGTTCATACGAAATCTGTAACAACCCTTTGTACCCTCAAAACAACAACAACAACAGCAAAAACATATATATTATAAAAAAACAAAAAGAAAAAAAAAAAAAATAGAAAAACATAATAATACAGAAACAAACTAAGAAAAAAATGAGGTAACACAATAATAAAAAGAAGAAGAAGAAGAAGAAAAAGGAAAATACTCAGAAAATATTATTCTCCATTTTCCTTATTCTTTCTCCTCCTCCTTTCCTTCTTTCTCCTCGATTCTCCTTTTACTAGTGTTTCGTTAGGATATTTTCTTCATCTTTCATTCTTGCAAAACTTTGGGATTTTCTTGCACCTCTCTGTCTTTTCAGCGCCTTGCAAGTTTTTGAATTTTGTTTTGTTGATTAGAAATATATCACTTTATTTTGTGTTTTTTTATAGATTTTAACTCGGTTGCAACTTTTGATTTTTTTGTTGATTAGAAATATATCTATTTTGTGTTTTTTTTTTTTTTATCTTGCAACTTTTGAATTTTGTTTTGATTAGAAATATATCTGCCTATTTTGTTTTTAATTGTTTTTCCCTCGCCTTGCAAATTTGAAATTTTGTTTTGTTGATCAAAAATATGTTTATTTTGTGCTTTTTCTATTTCCATTTTGCTTTTTCCTGATCTTGCAACTTTTATTTTTTGTTGATTAGAAAGATGTGTCTATTTTTTGTGTTCAAGAGTCTATCTGATTTGATATTATTTTTTTTTGTAATGTATTCTATCTCTCTGTCTTTCAATCTATTTTTTTCTATCTATCTATCTTTGTCTACCTGTTTGTCTATCTGTCTATCTATCTATCGATCTATCTATCTGTCTATCTGTCTTTCAATCTTTTTTTCTATTTATGATGTTAGTTTATCTGTATATCTATCTATCTATCTACCTACCTACCGATCTATCTATCTGTCTATCTATCCATTGATCTATCTATATGTCTATCTGTCTTTCAATCTATTTTTTCTATTTATGTTGTTAGTTTATCTGTATATCTATCTATCTATCTACCTACCTACCGATCTATCTATCTGTCTATCTATCCATTGATCTATCTATATGTCTATCTGTCTTTCAATCTATTTTTTCTATTTATGTTGTTAGTTTATCTGTATATATATCTATCTATCTATCTACCTACCGATCTATCTATCTGTCTATTTATGTGTCAATCTATTTGTATACATATCTATCCGTCTATCTGTATATTTTGTACATGAATGCAATACATAGAAATATTAAATACATATAAGCATAATAATACCACATCTATATATGCAAATAGATACATAAATACACGTAGATATGTTACAGGCACAGAGACAACAAACAAACAAAAAAAGTAAAAATGAAATATATACAAGTCACAGCTAAAAAAAAAAAAAAAAAAAAGGAAAAATATACATTACTATTGTAACCACAACATCCACTTAAATAAATGTCAATCTTATGCAACTAATGCAACTCGCATCATAAAACGATTCACAAATTATTTCATTAAACAAGTAAATAACATTGACTAGTATACGGGACTTAGCGTAAAAAAAAATAATTCCCTTGATAATGGACTTTCGGATTGCAATGCTGTCTGAATATGATGAGATCTGGCGAGGCAAATTTCATAACCCGTACTTGCAATATTTTCCGTCGAGCGTTGGCGAGGCATTCCATACTTAAAAAGGAGTTTTATGCCTTTCCTGTATCCCTGACGAAGATCTATCCGAAACCCCGTTAAATAGGTCTCGTGATTATTCATTCTCATTCATTCATTCATTCATACTTTTTTTTCTACATTAAAGAGGGTATGTTGGGAGTGTGGTTACTTCACTTGGCTTTATTACTTTGCTCGTGTGTAGTGTTAAGTGTCAATGTTTTTTGTGGTGTGTGTGTGTGTTCTGGGTAAGTGTTATTGTGCAGGAGCTAGGTGTAATGTAGGTTGTATGTATATATATTATGTGTGTGTGTGTGTGGTGTGTGTGTGTGTGTGTGTGTGTGTGTGTGTGTGTGTGTGTGTGTGTGTGTGTGTGTGTGTGTATGTGTGTGTGTGTGTGTGTTTGAATAGAGAGAGAGAGAGAGAGAGAGAGAGAGAGAGAGAGAGAGAGAGAGAGAGAGAGAGAGAGAGAGAGAGAGAGAGAGAGAGAGAGAGAGAGAGAGAGAGAGAGAGAGAGAGAGAGAGAGAGAGAGAGAGAGAGAGAGAGAGAGAGAGAGAGAGAGAGAGAGAGAGAGAGAGAGAGAGAGAGAGGAGAGAGAGAGAGAGAGAGAGATAGACAGATAGACAAACAGACACACACACACACAACCCCACTATCCCCTCGTCACCTTCAGCGGCAACACCCACATTCTCCATTTCGAAAACGTTTTCGATTTAGATTTTAAGGTAACGGAAATCTACCTGAAAGCGACATATGCCTTGGATAACATGTCAGGAACATGATTTGAAAAATAATCTGATATGACGTCTCCAAATGTCCTCGTTCACTTTTTTTTTCTTTTTTTTTTTTTTGGAGATTTTTTTATTTAGTTATGTCCTATTTTCTTAGTTATTGCGTAAAGCTGTTGTTGATTTTATTGTTTGTTGTAAAAGATATCATTTTTGTCTTGTTTTTTTTTCTTTCTCTGTTTATCTATTTATTTGAATGTCTGTCTGTGACTTTGTTCATCTGTCTGTCTACTGTCTGTCTACTGTCTGTTTGTCTTCCTGTCTGTCATTCTATCTCTCTCTCTATCGTTCTGACTTACGTCTGTTGTCTCTATCTACCTTTTTCTCTCGCTTTCTCTCTCTCTCTCTCTCTCTCTCTCTCTCTCTCTCTCTCTCTCCTCTTCCTCTCTCTCTCTCTCTCTCTCTCTCTCTCTCTCTCTCTCTCTCTCTCTCTCTCTCTCTCTCTCTCTCTCTCTCTCTCTCTCTCTCTCTCTCTCTTTCCTCTCTCTATCTAGTTCTACCCATTTATCTATCTATCTATTTAGAGCTAGATACAACTACTGTCTATCTATATGTCCTTACAATTTCTAGATATTTGGAGAATTGTCCCCCAAATCGAAAGAACGGGAATCGGATAGACAAATAGATACATATCAAGATAGACAGATAGACAGAAAAAAGATATAATGAACAGAGTAGACAAACAGACACAAAAATAAACACATACACATATCAACAGACAGACACATAAATAAACCAACAGACAAACAGACACAAAATAGACACATACACACATCGACAGATAGACACATAAACAAGCCAATAGACAGACACAAAATAGACACATACACATATCAACAGACAGAAGACAAAGACAGAAACAGACAGACCAACACACTCACACCCTCCAACACTCAACCACATCGATGCCTGGCACTGTTCGCAGGCACTGAA
>NW_020870961.1:209592-214592 GCF_003789085.1 Penaeus vannamei
ACTCGAATAAAAAGAAACGTTTTCAGCTCCAAACGTTTTAATTTTTGGAACGTTTTTTTTTTTTTGGTTATGTGTGTTCTGTATTTAGTGTTTTTTGGGAACGTTTTTTGTTATATTTATTTTGAGTATTAATTTTTTTTTTTTTGGAATTTTTTTTTTTTTTTTAAGTTCGTTTTCAGAATTGCTGATTTTTTAAAGTACATTTTCATTATTGAAAACGTTTTCATTACGTTACGTGTTTATTATAAACGTTTTCAAGCTGGAATGTTTTGTTTATGTAACGTTATTATTGTAAATGTTTTTAATATAAAGTGTTCACCCAAACATACAGACACACACGAATACACACAGACATACACCCACACACACAGACATACACGAACACACACAGACACACCACACACACAAACACGGACACACACAACAGGACATACACGAACACACCAGACACACACGAACACACACACGAACACACAGACATACACGACACACACAAGACGCACACACACAGACGCACACCCAAGCACACAGACACACACGAATACACACAGACGCACACGGACACACACAGACGCAACCAACACACAGACATACACGAACACACATACGTACACATATACATCACTCGTTCACACACATTCAAAATAAGCAAACAAATACACATGTTTAATATTCTACACAAAAATATTGTAACAAACTTTGTTTAGTTCATACAAAAAGTGTACAAAATTGTTCACAATGTCTGTTCATTAATGTTAGCATTGTGTTCAGAGATAGTCATTTTTATGTTCAGTGCAATTGTTGTCATTATCATTAGTGAAACTATTATGATTACCATCTTAATTACCACATTTACATACACACACATGCATAAACACAAAGACACACACACCCACACCACACACACACACAACCACCCACACACCCACACCCACCTACAGACACGCACCCCCCCTCACCCCCCCACACCCACACCCACACCCACACCCACACCCCACACACACACACCACCCACACCACCCACACACCCACACCCACCCCACACACACCCACACCCACCCACACCCACACCCACACACACATACACCCCCCCACACCCACACCACACACACCACACCCACACCCACCCACACACCCACCCCCCCCCCACACACCCACACCCACACCCACACCGCCCATACACCCCCCCCCCCCCCACACCCACACCACACCACCGTAACCAACACCCCCCTCATCCGGCCTCTCGCGCCTGCATCTTAAAGCACTTAAAAAGGCGTAAATACTCCTCCTATGCTTTCACAATACCGAGTGGAAGGCAACCAAATCCCATTGCATTGCAGTTTCTGATTGCAACGCTGTATTGCAGCTTCCGAAATTGAGAAGCTGGAGGGGAGGAGGGTGGGAGAGGGAGGGAAGGGCGAGGAGAGGGTGAGGGAGAGGGTTTAAGAGGGAGCGAGAGGGAGGTGGAAAGTGAGGTTGGGGAGGAGGGTTGGGAGGGAAGGAGAGGGGAGAGGGGGGGGAGGAGGGTGGAGGGAGGGGATAAGGGAAGGAGAGGGGAGGTGGGAAGGAGGAGGGAAGGTGGGAGAGAGGGAGGGAGGGAGGGAGAGGGTTGAGGGAGGGTTAGGGAGGCGGAGGGAGGGAGAGGAAGGAGGAAAAAGGGTGGAAGGAGGGAGAAGGATTGAGGGAGGAGGGGGGTGAGTGGGAGAGGCGAGGGAAGGTGGAAGGTGGAAAGAGCGGAGGTGGGAGTGGGAGGTGAAAGGAGGGAGAAGATTGAGGGGAGTGAAGGAGAGAGGAGGAGGTGGAAGGAAGGAGCGGAGGAGGATGTTGGGAAGGGAGAGGGAGGAAGGAAGGGGAGGAGGGAGAGAGGGGAGGGTGGAGTGATGAAGCTAGAAGATTGAGGGAGTGGGATGAAGAGAGGAAGAGGAGTGGGAGGAGGGAGGGAGGAGGTAGGGAAAGGAGAGATAGATGGAGGAGGGAAGGAGGGGAAGGAGGAGAGGGAAAGTGGAGGGAAAGTGGAGGGAGAAGAAGAGGAGAAGGGGAGGGGAAGAGCAGAGAGAGAGAGAGGGAAGGTAGCAGGAGAAGAATGAGGAAAAGGAGGAGAGAGAAAGGAGAGAAAGGAGAGCAAGAGGAGAGAGAAAGGACGGGAGGTGAAAGGGAAACTATAGTGAGAAAAGTAGAAAGGGAAGAGGAAAGAAGAGGAGAAGGAGATGAAGATATCAGAAGGAGAAAGAAAACAACAGAGTAAGAGAAAGAGGAGGAGAAGAAGAAGGAGAGTAAGACATTAAAAAGAGAAAGATATTAAGAGAGTAAGAGAAAGAGAAAGACATCAAAATGAGAAAGAGAGTAAGAGAGAGAGAAAGTGGAGGAGGAGAAGGAGGGAGAGGGAGGGGGGTAACGAAGCAAGTGAGGGGCAAAGAAGGAAGAATTCAATTTGCAACGGCAATAGTTCAACTTGCCTTGAGTTATACGTCGCTGGGACAATGACGCTATTACTTTTCAATCTTACTTGTTTTGTTTGTTTGTTTTCTCTCATGTGTATACAAAGACACAGACACACGCACACAGACATACACACACATGGACGCACCACAACACGCACACACACACACATGGACACAACACACACACACATTAATATAACAGATATGTAAACAAATAAGTCTTTCTCTCTGTCTGTGTTTGTTTAGAAGTACAACACACACACACACTTACACACAAACACACACACACGCACACACGACACACACACACACACACACACACACACCACACACACACACACACACACACACACAACACACACACACACACACACACAAACACACAGACACACACATATATATTCATTATATATTGATAATGATAATGATACTAATGATAACAATAATAGTAATAATAACAATGATAATGATGGTAGTAATAATGATAATAATAACAATGATAATAATAATCAATAATAACAAAAACAAAAAAAATAATAATGATAATAATAATAATGATGACAACAACGACAACAACAAAAATAATAATAATGATAATAATAACAATGATAACAATAATATAACAAGAATAGTACTATTTTTTTCATGGAAGTAAGTGTACAGTATATTCAAGAACATAAATTCTCATGAAAGCAAATGTTAATAAATAAGATTTTCATCGCTTTGGAAGCTTTTAAGAAGTTCTTGCTTTCTTCTTTTGATGCAAGAATGTTTTCTCTGCGGGGGTCAAAATATTTTTCGTTTTTTTGGTTTTCTTTTCTTCTCTTTATTCTCGTTTTTTTCTCGTCTTTCTTTATTTGTTTTTCTCTTTCGTTTTTTTCTGGTTCTCTTTCTTCTATTTATTCTCGTTTTTTTTCTTTTCTCTCGTCTCTATCTGTTTTTTTGGTCTCTCTTTCTTATTATTTCTTCTCTCTTTGTTTCTGCTTATCTCTTTTCTCATCTCTCCTTCGTTCTCTCTTCACATTTTCTCTTCTTTCCTCTTTCCTTTCTCTTATCTCTCTTTCTATTTTATTTACCCTTCCACCCTTTTACCCTTTCCCACTTCCTTTTTCCTTCCTTCTCCTATTCTCTCCCTTTCACTTTCCCCTATTCACTTTCCATTTCCCTTTATCTATTTATCCTTCCCTCTTCCGTTTTCGCTTTCCTTCACTATCTTCCCCTTCCCTCTTCGCTTCGCTCCCTTTCCCTCTGCGTCCCCACCTCCCCTCCTCTCCCCCGTACCTCCTCCCCCTCGCTCCTTCCACCCCCACCCAACCCTTCTCCATCTTCTTCTCCTCCACCCCTCCCCACCGTCCTTCCCAGTCCCTTCGAGCACACGTCCTCCCACCTTCCCCTCTTCCCCTCCTCTCCTCTCCCCACTCCTCCGCCTCCTCATCCACCCTCATCCTCCACCCCTCTCCCCCACCTTCTCCCCTCTCCCCTCCTCCCTCCTCACCCTTCCTTTACCCTCCCTCCTCCTCCCCCCCCTCCCCTCCACCTTCCCCTCCTTCTCCACCCTTCCACCGCTTCTCCTACCCTCCTCTCACCCTCCTCCTCCCTCCTCCTCCTCCTTCATCATCAATCGACCTCCTTCTTATCGTCCCGATAAGATGAGAACAAAAGCACGCCCCTCCCTCCTCCCTCCCCCCTCCCTCCTCCCCTCCACACCCTCCCCCACAGTGCTTGATGAAAACCCCCCTCCCCCTCCCTTCACCCTCCACCTCCCCTCCTCCCTTCCTCCCCCTCTTCCACCATCCTCCCTCCTCCTTCCCACACCACTCCTTCCCTACCACCCTATCCCTCCTCTCCCTACCGACCTCCCTCCATCTCTCCTCCGCTCCACCCACCCTCCCTCCTTCCACACACTCCTTCCCTTACCACCTCCCTCCTCTCTCCACCACCTCCCTTCCTCCACCTCCTTCCACCATCCTCCTCTCCTTCCTCCCACACACTCCTTCCTACCACCTGCCCTCCTCTTCCCCTACCACCTCCCTCCTCTCCCTCCTTCCACCACCCTCCCCCTCCCCCCTCGCCTCCCCCTCCTCCCCCCTTCCTCCTCCCCCCCCCCCCCCTTCTCCTTTCAGTTCGCACGGGTCACGACTCTCTATGACAGGTCTCGAGTCCTCGGAAAGTTCTAGATAAGTAAATCACGTAAAATTAGGCTCTCGTTGCAAAAGCAGTCAGGCTCCAGGAGCTATCCATTCTGCAAGCAAGCCGAGGCAAGAGATCGTGAGCTACTGACGAGCGCACGCAGACAGGATACGGAGTGGAGCGTGAGAGAGGCAGATGGACGAGGAAGGGGGTAGGGAAGAACCGTCGAGACCTGAGGAAAGAGAGAGAGAGAAGTGGAGGTGATGGATGAGGAGACGCCGTCGAGAGAAGGCGAGAGAAGAGAGCGAGAGGTAGGAGAGGGAGACCGAGAGAGAGAGAGGAGAAAGAGAGAAGATAAGAGAAGAGAGAGAGGAGAGAGGGAGCTGATGAGAGCAGAGCAGAGAGGGAGGAGGAGAGAGAAGACCAGGA
>NW_020870961.1:222092-224592 GCF_003789085.1 Penaeus vannamei
TTTTTTTTCTTTCTTCTATTACGGATCTTCTTCGCTCTCCTTCCTCCTCCCATTTCTTCTTCTCTCTTTCTCCCTAATTCCTTCTTTCTCCTTTATCATCTTCATCTTCCTCCTCCTCCTTTTCTTGTCTCCCAGTCTCGTCTTTCTCCTTCTCTCTCTCTTCCTCCTAATTCCTCACCTATCCTTCCTCCTCCTTCCTCCTTCCTCCTCCTTTCATGCCATCCTCCTCCCTCCTCCTCTTCGTTCTCCTTCCTCCTCTATCCTCCTCCCTCCTGCTCCTCCTTTTTCTTTCCTCCTCTTTCCTCCTCTCCTCCCTGCTCTTTCCTCCTCCTTCCTTCCTCCTCCCTCTCCTTCCCCTTCCTCCCCCTCCCCCTCCTCTCCTTCATGCCATCCTTCCTCCTTCTTCCTCTATCCTCCTCCTCCCTCCTCCTCCCCCTCTTCCTCCTCCTTCCTCCTCCCTCCTTCCTTCCTCTCTTTCCTCCTCCTCCTCCCTGCTCTTTCCTCCTCCCCCCGTCCCCTTCCTCCCCTCCCCCTCCTCCTCCTCCTCCTTCCTCCTCCTTTCATGCCATCCATCCTCCTTCTTCCTCTATCCTCCTCCCTCCCTCCTCCTCCCCCTCCTTCCTCCTCTATCCTCCTCCCTCCTTCCTCTTCCCTCTCCCTCCTCCCTCCTCTCCTCCTTCCTCCTCCTCCTCCTTCCTCCTCCTCCCTCCTCCTTCCTCCTCCTTCCTCCTCCTCCTCCTCCTTCCCTTCCTCCTCTCCTCCTCCTCCCTGCTTCTCCTCCTCCTCCCTCCCTCCTCCTCCTTCCCTCCTTCCTCCTCCTCCTTCCCTTCCTCCTCCTCCTCCTCCATATCCACGTACATTACTAGTCATAACAGGAATGTATTTGCATGTTACGCCGCGTCTCCATTATACCAGGTTAAGGGTGAAGGGAGAGGAGAGGGAGAGGGGGGGGGGGGAGAGGAGAAGGAGAGGGGGGAGAAGGGAAGAGGGAGAGGGAGAGGGGGGAGAAGGAGAGAGAGAGGAGAGGGAGAGGGGAGAGAGAGAGAGAGGAGAGGGAGGAAGAGAAGGGAGAGGGGAGAGGGGAGAGGAGGAGAAGGGAGGGGAGAGGGAGAGGAGAGGAGAGGGGAGAGGGGGGGAGAGGGAGAGGAAGGAGAGGGAGAGGGGAGAGGAGAGGAGGGAGAGGGGAGAGGGGAGAGGAGAGAGAGGAGAGGGGAGAGGGGGGAGAGGGAGGAAGAAGAGGGAGAGGGGAGAGGGGAGAGGAGATGAGGGGACGTGAGGGAAGGGTGGGAGGGTGAGAGGGAGGGAGAAGCAGGGAAAAGGGAGAGGGATGGGAAGGAGAGAAGGGTGGTGAGGGGAGGGAGGGAGGAGGGAGGGGGAGGGGAGAGGGAGGGATAAGAAGGGAGGGGGAGAAGGGAGAAGGGAGGAAAGGTGGTGAAAGGAGGGAGGGAGTGGGGAGGGGAGAGGGGTGGAAAGAGAGGGAAGTGAGAGGGAGGGAGGAGAGGGGAGATGGGAGAGGAGGGGAAGGGAGAGAGAGAAAAGAGAGAGAAGAGAGGGAAAGAGACAGAAATAGTGAGGATAGGGGGACAGAGAAGAAGAGAGGAGGAGAAGGGGAAGGAAGGGAGAGAGGAGATGAAACAAAAGGTAATCCGAGGGAGGATTAAGGAAAGGGGAAGAAGCAGAGGGGAGAATAAAGGGGAAGAGACGGAATGAGAAGAGAGAGAGGACAGGAGCGAGGGAAGGAAGGGTGGTTGGAAGAAGCGAAAATTAGGAATAAGAAAAAATGGGGAAAGAAGACTGAGAATGGGAAATAGGGAATGGGGAATATATCGGAGAATTCGGAATAGGGATAGAGAATAAGAAAAATAGAAAATTGGGAATAAGAATACATGATAAAGGATGTGAAGAGGATAGGGCCGTGAGGGGGGAGGGTGGGGAGGGGAGAGGAGGGGAGGGAAATGGGACAGAGGATAAGGGGAGAGAAGGATAAAGAAAGGCATAGAAACGGAGGAAAAGTGAGAGAGGGAGGGTAAAGAGGAGGAATAGGAAGGGAGGAAATGATAAAGAAGGAAAAGAATGTAAACGGATAGAAGGTGAGGGGGAGAGTAAAAGCGAGGAATAGTAAGGGAGGGAAAAAGAACGGAGGGAATATGGAGAGGGAGAGTAAAAGGGAGGAATAGTAAGGGAGAGAAGGATAAAGTAGGGAGTGGAAACGGAGGGAAGGTGGAGAGGGAGAGTAAAAGGGAGGAATAGTAAGGGAGGGAAAGAGAACGGAGGGAAGGTGTAGGAGGGAGGGTAAAGGGAGGAATAGTAAGGGAGGATAAGATAAAGGAGGGAATGGAAACGGAGGGAAGGTAGAGAGGGAGAGTAAAAGGAAGGAATAGTAAGGGAGGGAAGGATGAAGGAGGGAATGGAAACGGAGGGAAGGTGGAGAGGGAAGGTAAAGGAAGGAATAGTGAGGGAGGAAAAACAATGGAGGGAAGGTGTTTTCTTTCTTTCTTTC
>NW_020870961.1:234592-241749 GCF_003789085.1 Penaeus vannamei
CTTCCTGGGAGCATCTTCCTGAGGGCATCTTCCTGGGGGCATCTTCCTGAGGGGGCATCTTCCTGGGGGGGCATCTTCCTGGGGGCATCTCCCTGAGGGCATCTTCTGAGGGCATCTTCTCTGCATCTTCCCTGAGGGCATCTTCCTGGGGCGGCTGGATCTCCTAGGGCATCTTCCTGGGGGCATCTTCCTGAGGGCATCTTCTTGAGGGCATCTTTCTGAGGGCATCTTCCTGGTCTCAATGGGCAGAGGGCTCCTGAGGGTGTACGCAGGCGGGAGCAGGAGGTTCTCTGGATGTCTGCGTCAGTGGGGAAAGTTGTGAAAAAGTAGAGAAAAAAAGGGGTGGAGGAGGTTTGGGTTTGTTTCGAAAGATGGTGGATACGTTTTTTTAATTTTATTTTATTTATTTTTTATTTTTATTTTTTTAATGTGTTGCGATATGTTCATGATCTCTTCTTTATATATTTTCTTATGTCACATTATTTTTTTTTAGATTTTGAAAATCTTCATATACTCCTGACGACTCTTGTATTCATATTCATATAAAATCATTATATAAGGCAGATTGATAATAATGATAATGACAATATTGATAATAATGATAACAGCTATAACAATATGTCATGATGATAAGAATAATAACGATAGTAATAATATTAGGGGTAATAACTACAACAGGAATGATTTTAATACGTTTGTATGATTGGATAATAAAGATAATGATAATTATAATGACATAAATCACAATTAAAATAGCAACAGCATCATCTACAAAGAACATAATAATGATAATGATGAAAAAAATGTGCATGATTGAATGATAATGATAATGACGATAATGATAACTATGACAATAAAACACAATAATAAAAGTAATAACAACAATAACATCAACAACATAATAATCACAACAACAAGAACAATAACTATGTTAATGATAAAAAAAAAATTGTGTATGATTGAATGACTAATATTCGACGATAATGATAACCATAACAATAATAAAAGTAAAATCAACAATAAATATCAATGGTAATAATCACAACAACAAGACAATAACAGACGGTCAATGATGAGAACTTGTGTATGATTGAATGATCAAGGATAATTGACGTTAAATGATATTGCCGATAACAATAAAAGTCACAATAATAAGGTAATTAACAGCAATAATATCAATGGTAATATTCATGCAAAACACACAGAAGAATCTAACAGTCAATGATGAAAAAAAAAAAAACGTGTATGATTGAATGATAATGATAATGACGATAATGATAACCATAACAATAATAAAAGTAAAAGCAACAATAATATCAATGGTAATAATCACAACAACAACAACAATAACTATGTCAATAATAATAAAAAAAAAATCTATGATTGCACCGTTGCAGAAACTCATCCTCTTTTTGCAACAACGGAACACCTCGAGAACATATAAACAACGTCATTAACAGTTTCTTCACTTCTGATGGACGCCTTTCGCCAAAACAACGCCCACACCCCACCCACGCCCATGCTGCCCATCGCATCGAGTTTCCTGTCATGGCGGCCGCCCACATTCTCTTCTCTCTCGACACGATCGGTTCTCGGTGGTGGGCGGCGGGGATCACGCTCTGATTTTTTTTTTTTTTTTTTTTATTCTGGTTTTGTTCTGTCTACTTTCTTTACCTGTTTCCCCTTTTCTGGTCGTTCTCTATTATTCTGGCTTATTCTGTCTTCTTTCTTTTTCTTTTTCCCCTTTTCTGGTCTTTCTCTATTATTCTGGTTTTTTTTGTCTTCTTTCTTTCCCTATTTCCGCTTTTCTGGTCTTTCTCTATCTCCTTTTTTTTCTTCTCTTCACTTAGTTATTCTCTCTTATCCTCTGTCTCTTCTTTTCATGTTCCTCCGTACACCTTTTTCCTTCCTCTTTCCCTCACTATCCATTCCTCTCCCTCTTCTCCCCTTCCACCTCCTCCTCTCTCCCTCCCTTCTTTCATCTCCTCCCTTCGTCCTTCTGTCTCTTTCCTCCTCACATCTCGTCAACCCTTTCCACGCTACCTGCCCTTTTCCCCTCACCTCCAGTGGTATGGCTCAGTGAAATAGGATAGTCAGTGTTGTACTATTTTCCCTCCCCCTTCACCGTCCTTCCCCATTCCCTCTCTTATCCCTTTCGAGTGAAAGATCTTGCAGTTATTGTACTCGTCATATCCCTTGGACCCTCGCCCTCCCTCTCCTCTTCCTTCCCTTTCCTCATCCCCCCGTTCCTCTTTAACACCCCTGCCACCCTCCCTGTGCCGTCAATACTGTATGTATGCAATTATGTCTGGTGTTAAGTCCACATGTGCAAGATGAATGTGCGTTCAATCCACGCAAAAAAAAAAAAAAAAGGAAAAAAAAAAAATAAAATATAAAAAAAAGGAATAAAAAAAGAAGAAAAAAAGATTTAAAAAATATAGAAAAGAAATATAAGTAAAAAAAATATAAGAAAATTTAGGGCTAATGAGACGGCAACAATGCACTTCATTTTTTATACAGAATTACAAGGACAATTTTATATAGTTTTTTTTTTTTTTATACATAATTTTGCGCAACATCAGGAATCTTTTGGGAGGAAACGACAAAGCGGAAAAAAAAAGAATTACCGGAAATAGATATTTAAATAATATAGAAGAGAAAAAAATAGAGGAAAACCTGATTGGATTAATGGAAACAAAACCAAAAATTTACAGAAATGATTTTATGTTTTTAATGCTCGGAAAAAGTGTACCATATTTCCTATAAAAACTAGATCTGAATGAATATGACAAACAAACAACAACAACGAACAAAACTAGGATATATTATATTGTTTTAAGTATCGAGCGTCTCAGATTACAAGTAGATATTTCAGTTTTAAGTAGTCCGTATATCACTTGGGAAAAGGCATCGATTTCAACCGACCGCTTCTAACTCAACACACACACACACACCAACACACACACATACACACACCCACAAGACGACACTGTATATAAGTGTAAGTATATTTGAACACTACAAACCACACAGCACAATACTCCAACACTCGTACGTTTTAAATTGTCTTTACAAAAAGAGTCTTATCCGTGCAACTAAGCAAATTATTGTTTAGACGACATAAGAGTAAAACAAATAACATATTGGTATATGTTAAATAGTATATATATATTACTTATATATAATAATTATAATTTCTACTATAGATAACATTATAATATAATCTATATAGTAGTTCTTATCTATATAGTAGTTTGATATAATGAGTATGGAAGCGACAGAATGTAAACACAGACATATGAGCAAATTCTAAGACAAATACACCATCATCAAACACACATTGTCCTCTCTTAGGTAAATTATGCAGATGGACAGACCAGCAGTACCAGCACTACTACACAACACACACAAGCAAAAAACATCAACACACATACCACATCATCACATACAGACACACACACATGTGAGTAATATGAGATTGATATTTCACACACACACACACGCAGGGACACACACACACAACATCACGAACAATCAACACACACGACACAGCTTGATGTTATATATTAAGCATATGGTTTTGGCTGTATATCGGAGTGATTTATGTGTCTGGAGGTAATATTTGTATATCAGGGTTGGTGTATTACTCGATTGTGAGGTGTTCCTTGGCATACTGGTTTGCATATTTAATGTATTAGTCGCACATCAGCACACACACACACCCACACACCCTCACAATACAAGCAAACAAAGCACGAAAGCCCAGTTTTCCACCAAGAATATTCCACCCACCTACCACACAACTCCACACACCAACCACGCTCATCATTCGCTATTCACAGACAAAGTCGTTAATGTCGATCAACTCACACAAACTCCAACATTTACGTAGCTTGACAAGCCGTATTTCATTCGCACCAACCACGCAGACACCTCCATATCCATCTATTAACATCTCGAACCCACCCAACAACCATCCTAACTACAGCCAATACCACGCTCCAACACCGGCATCTGCAAACCACCTACCGCACTAGCCCCACCTTGTCAGTATCTGGTTGAGGGCGTAGTTCTGTCTCACATGTTATATCATCTACCCCTCTAGCCCAGTACGAGACTTATTGAGATAACTTGATATCCTGGCTTTTGAAGCAGCTGATTCTGAATACGTATACATGTTTCATATAGGATGTGTTGATCGATATGGTTAATTAATTGATGACGATCATATTTATAGACCCGTAATAACGAATACATCTTCAATACTGCTCGTCAAAGCTTGTATTCTCTTAATATGTGACGCGGTGTAGGCGATTTGAAGACAACATTCTGTTACTTATAGTTGTTCTGCTGATTTTACCTGCCTTAATGTTGTCGCATGTGTGTGTAAGGTGGTTTCGGATTTTGTTAGTCCCACCCAACCTCTCACAACCCCACTCCAACCCAAACCCACCCCGTACGCTTGCACCCCCACACTACCCAAACCACCCAAGACTACCCTCACATATGCGTCCACCAAACTCCACCCCGCCGCACCCAAACCCCACCAAAACCCTCCAAACCCACCGCCGACCACCCACAACCCACCCAAACCCACCCCAACCTTACCTCTCCACAGCCCACCAAAACCACCCCGCGGGCACCCAAACTGGCCACCCAAACCCTCCAAAACCCACCCCGACCCTCCACACCCATGCACCCAACCTACCGTCTCACACGCCACCTTGCGCAAACCCAACCCACACCTACCCCAACAAACCCCACCCAAACTACCTCTCAGACAGGCCCACAAACTCCACCACTTCTCGCGACTCCACCCAAACCAGCACCCGAGCCCTACCAAGCCTCATCTCCACGCCACGTCTATACCCACCCGGACCCAACCAAGCTTCCCCACCACAACCACGTGTTACTACCAACTCCAAACCCGACATGCGGATCAGGTGGTGTTACCAAGAAGCAGATGAGGATCTCCAGGCAACGAAGACGGTCACTCTTGCATGCAATATCCATTCAACAAAGATTATTGCGTCATGCACGAGCAGCATCGAGGCCGTCATGCAGGCAGATATGCAGGGAGGCTGTGTGTTTTTGTGTCTCGTTTTTATTTGTTTTGGTGTTTTTTTTCTTTGGTTTGGTGTTTTTGTTGTTTTTCTTTGTTTTTTTTGTTGTTTTTTGTTTTTGTTTTTTTTTTCTTGATTTTCTTTTGTTTTTTTTTTTTTGTTTTGTTTGTTTTCTTGTTTGTTCTTCTTGTTTGTTCTTTATTTTCTTGATTTTCCTTTTCTTTGTTTTCTTGCTTTTGTTTGTTTTCTTGTTTTAATGTGTTTCCTTGTTTTTCTTTGTTTTCTTTTTCTTTGTCTCTTTTTTATTTATTTTTGATTGTTTTGTCTTTTATTGGTGGTTATCTTTTTTTATAGTTTATTATGATTAATATTTTTTTGTATTTTTGTTTTTTTTTATTTTTCTTTCTTTTTCCTTTCTTATTTTTTCTTCTTTTTTTTAGATATATTTCTTGTCCTTTTTCTTTTCCATTTTGTTTTTTCTTTTATCATTGCCTCGTTGCCTCTTTTTTCGTTGTCTTTTTCAACGTTTTTTCAGACAAACGGTTCTAGAAATTACGATGTCAGACCGCAAGAAAAAGCGAGAACGAAAGAGGAGATAAAGAATAGTAGAGAAAGGAAAGAAATGAAAAAAAAAAAACGAAAAAAAAGAGGAGAGAGGACGAACGAAAAAAATTAAACAAAATAAGATAGACAAGGAATTAAGAAAAGTTAGGAAAGATTTATACATATATATTGTTTTTTTTTTTTTTTTTTTTTTTTTTTGAAAGAGAGGGCAAAGGGGGGGGGGTAGGGAGAGAGGGAGGAAGGGGGGGGGTGTATCATGCCTGTATATATTTTTTTTTCTTTTTTTGAGGACTCTAATTAATGTCAACACCATATAGTTGAATTGCAATTTGAAAAAAATGCTATTGATGCATTATTGCAAATACGTGTTAAAAGGTTGATTTCTTTCTGTCTGTCTGTCTGTCTGTCTGTTTGTCTTTATCTGTCTACCTGTCTGCCTCTCTGTTTGTCTCTGTCTATCTGCCTGTCTGTCTGTCTGTCTGTCTGTCTGTCTCTGTCTGTCTATCTCTGTCTGTTTTTTTTTTCTCTCTCTACTTCTCCCCCTCCTCTCTCTCTCTCTCTCTCTCTCTCTCTCTCTCTCTCTCTCTCTCTCTCTCTCTCTCTCTCTCTCTCTCTCTCTCTCTCTCTCTCTCTCTCTCTCTCTCTCTCTCTCTCTCTCTCTCTCTCTCTCTCTCTCTCTCTCTCTCTCTCTCTCTCTCTCTCTCTCATCTCGTCTCTCTCTCTCTCTCTCTCTCTCTCTCTCTCTTCTCTCTCTCTCTCTCTCTCTCTCTCTCTCTCTCTCTCTATCTCTCTCTCTCTCTCTCTCTCTCTCTCGCTCTCTCTCTCTCTCTCTCTCTCTGTCTTGGCTAGTGTTATTTCTTCCTCTTTATCTCTTTTCTCCCTTTTCTTCCTTTGTTCTCCCTCTATTCTTCTTCTCATTTCCTCTTTCACGGAAATGTAATATTTTATATGTTATATGCATTCACTCGTGTCAGGATGCAACCATGCACACACACACATACACACTCAGGCACACACATATTCATATTTATCTATCTATCTATCTACCTACCTATATATATATATGTGTGTGTGTGTGTGTGTGTGTGTGTGTGTGTGTTGTGTGTGTGTGTGTGTGTGTGTGTGTGAGTGTGCATTTGTGTATATATGTATATATATATATATATATATATATATATATATATATATATATATATATATATATATATGCTATATATAAGTATATATGTACATTATCATGTATATATGTATCAACACATAACTTTTTGTGTATATATGTATACATGTATATATAATGTATATAAAGATAATCTTCACTACCTGCCTTTTTCTCACCGCCTCCCTCAAACCCTCCCTTCCTCACTCCCCCCCCTCCCCCCTTCCCCCCACCTTCCCCTCACCTCCCCCATCCCCCCCCCATCCCTCACCCCCCCCATTTCCGACTCACGTAAACTGATATTTTTAACATCATTACCGAAGCTTGCAAAGTTCAATTTACCCAATATCCTGCAACATAAGTTTCTAAATTAT
>NW_020870961.1:244000-256500 GCF_003789085.1 Penaeus vannamei
AAGCGTCCCCGTCGAGATCTGATGCTGATCTCTCCTTCTCTCTCTCTCTCTCTCTCTCTCTCTCTCTCTCTCTCTCTTTCTTATCTTCGTATCCTATTCTCTCTCTCTCTTTCTCTTTCTTATCCTCGCTTCTCTCTCTCTCTCTCTCTCTCTCTCTTTTTATCTTCGATCCCTCTCGTCTCTCTCTCCTTTCTCTTTCTTATCCTCGCTCTCTCTCTCTCTCTCTCTCTCTGTTTCTTCCTTCTATTCTCTGGTCTGTTCTCTTTCTCTCTTTCTTTATCCTCGCTCTCTCTCTCTCTCTCTCTCTCTCTTTTCTTCCCTATCTCTCGTTGTCTCTCTTTCTCTCGCTCATTCTCTTTCTCATCCTCTCTCTCTCTCTCTTTCTCTCTTCTCTTTCTTTCTTCCTTTTGCCCTCTCTCTTTCTCATCTCTCTCTTCTTCTCTCGTCTCTCCTCTTTCTTTCTTATCCTCGCTCTCGTCTCTCTCTCTGCTGTTTCTTCCTCTCATCTCTTGTCTGTCTCTCTTTCTTCGCTCTCTCTCTTTCTCCATCCGATCTCTCTCTCTTTCTCTCATCCTTTCCCTTCTCTCTTTCTCCATCCTCTCTCTCTCTCTCTCATCTCCTCCTCTCTCTCTCTCTCTCTCTCTCTCTCTCTCTCTCTCTCTCTCTCTCTCTCTCTCTCTCTCTCTCTCTCTTATCTTCATTCTGTCTCTCTCTCTTTCTCTCTCTCTGCTTCTCTCTCTTTCTTATCTGTCTTCTCTGCTCTTTCTTTTCTAGCACTGGCTGGGAAGTAAGGAGGAAGGAGCGATGAGGAGAGGAGGGAGGGGAGGGGGTGGGAGGGAGGGAAGAGAGAAGCGAAGGCGGGGAGAGGGAGAGAGGGGAAAGAGGGAGAGAGGAGGGTGAGAGGTGGATGGGGAGAAGGGGGATAAGGAGGGAGGTGGGGACGGAATAGGGAGGAGAGTTGGGAAGGAAGTGGGGAGGAGGAGGGAGGAAGTGGAACTGGGGAAGAGGGAGAGGGAGGTAGGAGGGTCATGGGGAAGTAGGTTTGGGGATGGGGGAGGTGGGTAGTATGGAGCGGGGGGAGGGGCAACAGATGGGGAAGGGAGAGAGGGGGGTGGGGGGTATATACCTTTACCGTCTTGTGTTGAAATGTGTCAACTATATATTATATATATATATATATATATAAATATATATATGTGTGTGTGTGTGTGTGTGTGTGTGTGTGTGTGTGTGTGTTGTGTGTGTGTGTGTGATGTGCGTGGGTGTGTGTATGTGTGTGTGTGTGTGTGTGTGAGAGAGAGAGAGAGAGAGAGAGAGAGAAGAGAGACGAGAGAGAGAGAGAGAGAGAGAGAGAGAGAGAGAGAGAGAGAGAGAGAGAAATAAATATTGAAACCTGTAAAGAATGTTAAAAATACATATTCCAGATAAAGAAGATAAAGGAAGTCAAAGAGAGAACGAAACGAAAATAAAGAAGGAAACAGAAAGGGAGATAAGAAAAAAATATGAAAGAGAAACTATTAATGTTCTATTGTCACCGCATTTTAAATCTGTGCATGAACTGGACCCAAAGTCTGCAATCTGTGTCGGATGTCAGTCGCCTTTTTTTATTCTCTTTCTCTCCCAAAAAGGCGTTGCGTTCGCTGTCTATTTATATTATATACATCGTTGTAATCACACGGAAAAAAAAATAGAAGAAAATGTGGACGAAGTTAGTTTACGAGTGGGCGTTACTGCGAATATTTAGACAAGCGGCGGGAATGTGGATCGCAGTGGATGGGGTTCTCGCTTCGTTATTTTCATTTTCTTTTTTTTCCCTATTTTTGGTTACGTGGATTTCACAGATTTTACCGTGATTTACAAGAAGCAGAATAATAAATTTAGTAAAAGACGGAAATTGATATGATAACGCTAACGGTTAGGGATTCTCGACCCTCTTGAAAATAGTCCGAAGGAATGAAAGAGAAAAGGTCCGCAATGATATATTATATACATATATATATATATATATATATATATTATTATATATAATATATATATATATATATATATATATATATATGTGTGTTGTGTGTGTGTGTGTGTGTGTGTGTGTGTGTGTGTGTGTGTGTGTGTGTGTGTGTGCGTGTGTGTGTGTGTTGTGTGTGTGTGTGTTATGTGTTATGTGTGTATCATCTAACCAACGCAGTCAATGACAAAATGAATAGTGATAATAAAGATAATGACCAAAAACTACCAGGCCAAAGTACTCTATCCTCTTGAAAATTTCCCGCCGCTCCCGAGGAGGAAAAAGCCCGCCAAAATCTGGCAAATTTTCAAGGGGATCGGGACACCAAGAATGCTTTATTCGGCCGAAGATGTATCGACGGAGACTCCAATTTATAGCTCCTCGGGGCCATGGCGGTTTCTGATGACCTCCGAGATAGGGAGAGGGAGGAATGATGTGTTCTTGCGAAAGGAGGGCGAGGCGGAATAGTATTCTGATGAGAGGAGGAAGGAGAGGAAAGGAGGGGAGAGGATAGAGCGCTCGAGGGAAAAAGGGCGGCGGACACACGCACATACGCGTACAGGCGCACATGGATATACGCGCATACAGACACAAATATACATGCACATATACATACACATAGACACAAGACATGTAACACACACACACACATATCATTACTCTCTCTCTCTCTCTCTCTCCCTCTCTCTCACACACAAGCACACACGCACACACACACACACACACACACACACACCACACACACACACACACACGCACACACACACCACAGCACAACACACACACACACACACACACACACACACACACACACACACACCACACACACACACACACACACACACACACACACACACACACACCAGACACACACACACAGCACACACACAGGCACACTAATTTCATACAGAGAAAAACACCCGACATTTCTTGCGTTTTCTCCAATCTACAAAGTATATTCTAATTATATTCCTTACACACTATATAAAAAAAGAAAGAAAAGAAAGAAAAAAACAACTTTAGAAACAGTGTGTACGTGAAGGAATGTATTTATCTATGTATCTATATTATGAATGCAAGTATGCATGTATGCATGCTGTCTCATATTTGTTTATCTATTTATCTATTTTAATCAATTAATCACTTATTCAATCTATTATCCATATATCTGCCTATCCCCTTACACACACGCCTCCATATACATTCTACTTATATTATAGTATATCTATATATATATATTATATATATATTATATATATATATATATATATATATATTATATATATAGTATATATATATATATCTATCTACCTACCTTCTACCTACCTATCTGTCTATCAATCTATCTATCTATCTAAATATTATATATATATATATATATGTATATATGTATATATATATATATATATATATATATATATATATATATATATATATATATATATATATATAATATATATAATATAATATATATATATATATACTTAATACAAATATACATCCAAATGGACAGATAAACATGAGTATCTATTTATCCATCTATCCCTTACGTTCTAATTATCTATTATATGAATATGCATAAACAGATCAGACAGACATATATATATATATATATATATATATATTATATAATATATTATATTATATAAAATTATATATATGATTATTAGAGAGAGAGATGAGAGAGAGAGAGAGAGAGAGAGAGAGAGAGAGGAGAGAAGAGACGAGAGAGGAGAGAGAGAGAGAGAGAGAGAGAGAGAGGAGAGAGAGAGAGAGAGAGAGAGAGAAAAGAGAAGAAGAGAGGAGAAAAAGAGAGAGAAGTAAATATGGAGAGACAAAGGAGAGAGTATGAGAGAGGAGGAAAGGACAGGACAGAAGAACAGAAAGACAGAGAAAGAGAGAGAGAAAAGAAAGAGACAGACAGACAGACAGACAGACAGACAGACAGAAGAGGAGAGACGAAGAGACAGAGACAGATAGATAGATAGATAAGAAGAGAAGAGAGAGAGACAGCACCAGACAGAGACCAGATAGAGAGAGACAAGACAGACCAGGACAGAGGCAGAGCACAAGACAGAGGAAGAGAGAGAGACAGACAAACAGACAGATAGATAGGATAGAGGGCGAGAGGAGAGAGAGGACAAACAAGACAGACAGTAGAGACGGAGACAGAACAGAACAGTAGAAGACAGACGAGGAACAGACGACAGACAGAGAGGAAGATAAGGAAGAGGAATTAAAGAGAGAAGGGAGAGGGAGAGTAGAGAGGAAGTGATAAGAGAGGAGGAGAGGAAAAAGAGGGAGGAGAGAGAAGAGAGAGAGAGGAGAGGAGAGAGAGAGAGAAAGAAAAGAAAGAGGAGGGAGAAGAGAGAGCGAAGAGAGGAACAGACAACAAAAGAAGAAAGAGAAAATAATCAAGCTAAATTCAAAGAATACAGATTAGATACAAGACAGTATTTCTCTAGAAACGACGGTGTACTCGTGTTCTTAGGCTACGAACAGTACACAACTACACAGCCACAAAAAATAAGATAAATTCAAAATAGTTGGATAACAACACCTTTTAACATTCAAATCATCATTAAGCGTAGCGTATTTAATACTGCTAAGCTCGACGCTTTGAAGGGAAACCAGAACTGTCGGTGGGATTTTAATCTCAGAAGGGTAAATCTCTCGACCCCCCGTCGTTTCGTTGTGTGGTCCTCCTCGCTCTTTCACTCCTCGTCCTCTGCCTTCCTGTCTCTGGTCTGTTCACTCCACCTTCTTCTTCTTTCTCTTCCCTTCTCTCTCTTTTTTTTTTTCTTCTCTCCTCTCTCTCTTTCTCTCTTCTCTCTCACACTCCCGCGCATCGTCCCCCACCTCCCCTCTCCCCTCTCTTCCTCTCTCTCCTTTGCTTTTCTTTCCGAGAGAGATAGTCATGACGAGAATGAGAACAGACAGCACTCAGACTGATATGAGTCTTAAGATGAGATGATGAGAGAGACGAACAAACAGTCACTAGACCAGGTATGAGAGGAGACAGACACAGACAGACAGAACAGTACCACTGCGAAAGAAAGCTAACACCAAGACAGACAGACCAGAATGCGTCTGTTCTCGAGTCGACTTTTCCCGCCTTTATTTTCTTAACGGAAAACTGCCAACTTCCTTTCACCGGAAGTGGCTACCTTCCGGCACAGCTGACTTTTCGTATTTCTTTTATTTCTTTGGTCTTTAATCTCTCTCTCTCTCTCTCTCTCTCTCTCTCTCTCTCTCTCTCTCTCTCTCTCTCTCTCTCTCTCTCTCTCTCTCTCTCTCTCTCTCTCTTCTCTCTCATTCTCTCTCTCTCTCTCTCTCTCTCTTGCTTTTTTATTTTATTTATTTTTTTCTCTCTCCTTTTTTCTTTTTTTTTGGTTTTGGATTTTTTTAACGTTTTTTTATTCTTGCGTTTTGTTTTTGTTTTTTGTTTTTAATCTCTTTTTTTCCTTTTTTTGTTTTTTTTTCTTTCTTTGATTCTTGCATTTTGTTTTTTGTTTTGGTTTGTTTTTTTTTCTTTTTTTCTGTTTGATTTTTTCTTTCATTTAGTTTGTTTTGCTTTTCCGCCTCTCTCTCTCTCTCTCTTTCGTTTTCTTTCTTTTTCTCTCTCGTCCTTTTCTCTTTCTCTCTCCTCCATTTCTCTCTCTCTCTCTATCTCTCTATCTGTCTGTCTCTCTCTCTCCTCTCTCTCTCTGTCTCTCTATCCGTCTCTTCGCTTATCTCTTCCTCTCTCCCTACCCATCTTCCCTCTTCCTCCTCCTTCCCAATATATCACTCTCTCCCTCCTCCATTCTCCGCCCATTTATCAAAATTCCTCCCTCCCTCTCCGTCTTTTTCTCTCCCTCAATCACTTTACCTCCCAACCTTACTCATAGCCAACAACTTCGCGTACAAGGTCGTTTCTCTGCCATAAATCTTATCAAATTTCGACCATACGTGACTGGCCGGCCTTATCTTGTTCCGTTCATGCATACGTAAACAACGTGGGCGAATCCCGTTTTCTATACCATTCTTTTGCGATGCGGAGACTGAGATAAAATATATAAATGTTGGAGATGGAAGAAATTGAATAAAGGGAGGGAGTGTGTATAGATATTAATATATAAACATTAAGAAAAATCGTATAAATGTTGGAGATGGAAGAAATTGGATAAAGGGAGGAAGCGTGTATAGATATTAATATATAAACATTAATGAAAAATCGTATAAATGTTGGGAAATGGAAGAAAATTGGATAAAGGGAGGGAGTGTGTATAGATATTATATATAACACATTAAGAAAAATCGTATAAAATGTTGGAGATGGAAGAAATTGGATAAGGGAGGAGTGTTATAGATATTAATATATAAATTAAGAAAAATTCGTATAAATGTTGGAGATGGAAGAAATTGATAAAGGGAGGGAGTGGTATAGATTTAATAATATAAACATTAAGAAAAATCGTATAAATGTTGGAGATGGAAGAAATTGAATAAAGGGAGGGAGTGTGTATAGATATTAATTATAAAACATAAGAAAAATCGTATAAATGTTGGAGATGGAAGAAATTGAATAAAGGGAGGGAGTGTGTATAGATATTAATATATAAACATTAAGAAAAATCGTATAAATGTTTGAGATAGAAGAAAATTGATAAAGGGAGGGAGTGTGTATAGATATTAATATATAAAACATTAAGAAAATCGTATAATATGTAATCGTATAAATGTTGTAGATGGAAGAAATTGAATAAAGGGAGGGATTGTGTATAGATATTGATATATAAACATTAAGAAAAATCGTATAAATGTTGGAGGATGGAGAAATTGGATAAAGGGAGGAAGTGTGCGTAGATATAAACATATAAGAATGTAGATAGATAAAAAAATACACTTAAAAGAGATATAAGAAGGAAATTGAATAAAGGGAGGAAGTGTGTACAGATATAAATATATAAGAATGTAGATAGATAAAAAATAGAGAAAGATATAAGAAGGAAATTGAATAAAGGGAAGTGAAGTGTGTACAGAAATAGATATATAAACATGTAGATAGATAAATGATGGACTTAAGAGAGATTAGATGTGAGGAGGAAATGTTATCGACTTGTTGTAATTAGTTAATTAATTGATAATGAGATTCACAAATAAACAAATAAGGTAATAATGATATCATTATTGCTATTATCATTATCATTATTATCATTGTTGTTTGTTGTTGTTGCTATTGTTATTGTCATTATTGCTATTGTTATTATTATTATTATCATTAATATTATTATTATCATTATCGATATTAGAGAGAGGGAGACAGAGACAGAGAGAGAGAGAGAGAGAGAGAGAGAGAGAGAGAGAGAGAGAGAGAGAGAGAGAGAGAGAGAGAGAGAGAGAGAGAGAGAGAGAGAGAGAGAGAGGGGAGAGGGAGAAAGAAACAGAGAAAGAGAGAGAGAGAGAGAGAGAGAGAGAGAGAGAGAGAGAGAGAGAGAGAGAGAGAGAGAGAGAGAGAGAGAGAGAGAGAGAGAGACAGCGAGAGACAGACAGAGAGAGAGAGAAACAAGAGAAGAAAGAAGGATAGAAAAGAGGGATGGAGAGAGAGGGGGTGGCGAGAGGGAAGGCGGGGGGGGGGGGGGGTCCCAATGTAAGTGTGATGGAATTCTTTATAAACTTTCTTGATGTTTCAGGGTAAGTTAACTAAAGAAACCATAAAAGTCTCCCTTGCAATGGATACAGACCGAGCAAAAGTATGTGTAGCGATAGAGAGAGATAGAGACAGAGATAAGAATGTAGATATATTCGCATAAAGGGATGTGTGCATCTTTATGTGTTTTTTTTTTCGTGTATGCAGTCATGTGTGTGTGTGTGTGTGTGTGTGTGTGTGTGTGTGTGTGTTGTGTGTGTGTGTGTGTGTGTGTGTGTGTGGTGTGTGTGTGGTCTGTGAGGTTAGGTGTGTGCGTGTTTAGTTTTGTGTGTGTGTTTGTTCCTGTGTGCTTGTCTTTTCGTGTGGATTTGTGTGTGTCTCTTTGCGTGTTTGTCTGTTCGTGTGGATTTGTGTTGTGTTTGTCTGTCTTTGTGTGGCTTGTTCTGTGTGTTTTGTGTGTATTTGTTTGTGTGTGTGTTTTGTTTGTGTGTTCGTGAGTCTTGTGTGTGTTGTATCTCTGTGTGTGCTTATGTGTGTGTGCATGTGTGTGTTCATACATACAGAAAGATAGAAAATATAGAATGTGAAAAAACGAATAGAAAGAGAAATTTGATGCAATGTTAGTAAAAAGAGGGAGAGAAATAACAATAAAGAAAATAAAAAAGTAAAGAGAGAAAAAGAGAGAGAGTGAGTGAGAGAGAAGAGCAGTAAAAGCGAGAGAGAGAGAGAGAAAGAGAAAGAAAAAGAGCAGTAAAAGCGAGAGAGAGCGAGAGCGAGAAAGAGAAAGAAAAAGAGACAGAGAGAGAAAAGAGCAGCAAGAGCGAGAAGCAAAGAAAGAGAGAAGGAGAAAGAGAGAGAAAAAAGCAGTAATACCCAGAGAAAGAGAGAAAGAGAGAAAAGAGCAGTAAAAGCGAGAGAGAGAGAGAGAGAGAGAGAGAGGAGACGAGAGAGGAGAAGCAGAAAGCGAGAGAGGAGCGAAGAAAGAGAAAGAGAGAAAGAGAAAGAGAAAACAACAGCAAGAGCCAGAGAAAGAGCCAGAGAAAGAGAGAGAGAAAGAGAGAGAGAAAGAGCAGCAAGAGCCAGCGGAAGAGAAAGAGCCAGAGAAGAAGAGAGAAGAAGAGCCAGAGAAGAGAAAGCCAGAGAAAGAGAAAGAGAGAGAGAGAGAGAGAAAAGAGCAGCAAGAGCCAGCGGAAGGAAGCGGGCAAGCCTCATCAACCATTCGGAGGCGAAGCGGCCCCAGACACGCCATAACCGGGGCCGCCCAGAATCATGCGTCTTCGCTGTTGCAAGTTGTCTGAAAAGTTGCTGAGCGAAGGGGGTTGCTTCTGCGTCGCGGGTGGAGGGGTGGGGTGGGGGGGTGGGGTGGGGGGTTTGGAGGGGGTGAAGGGGGGGTTGGAGAGGGGTGAAGGGGTAGTGAAGGGGAGGGGGTGAAGGGGGTGGGTGTGGGAGGGGGTGGAGGGGGTAGGAGGGGGGTGGAGAGGGGTTGTGGAAGGGGTGGTGAGGGGTTGGAGGGGGGGTTAGGGGTGAGGGTAGGAGCGGGGTTCTTTCCGGGGGGGTTGGGGGTGTGGGGGGGTGTGGGAGGGTGTAGGAAGGCGTGGTAGAGGGGGTTGGTGGTGGAGGAAGGGGTGGAGGGGGTTGGAGGAGGGTTGAAGGAAGGAGGGAAAAGGGAGGAGGAGGGGTGAAAGGGGAAAGGGAGATGAAAGGAAGGAAGGAAAGGGGAGAGGAGAAAGTGTAGGAAGGGGTTGGGAAAGGAGGGAGGGAGGGGGAAAGGGGAAGGGGAGGGAAGGGGTGGGAAGGGAGAGGAAAAAGAGGGAGGGGAGGGGGAAGAGGAGGAGGGGGGAGGGAGGAGGGAGGGTTGGGGTAGGGAGAGGAAAAGGAGAGGAAGGGGAGGGAGGGGGAGGGAGGAAGAGGGGAAGGGTAGGGAGAGGGTGGAAAGGAGGAGGGAGGGGTTGGGGAAGGGAGAGGAAAGGGAGAAAGCAGGAAGGAGTATGGGTTAAGAAGAGGATGATAATGATATTGGTAACAGTAATGATAATTATAATAATTATGATAATAATAATAAAAGCAATGATAATAACAACAGCAATGATAATAATGATGATAATAATAATAATAATATAATAATAATAATAATAATAATAATAATATATATCAGTAATAGTTATAGTATTAACAATAACAAGAATAGATAATAATGATACTAACAATAATATATTATTTCATATTCATGTTTTTATTATCATCATTATTATTATTGTGAGTTCTCATTATCATCATTAGCTATTATCATTTTTAATATAATCATATCATAATTATTACCATAATGCTAATGGTAATAATGATAATAATAAAAATAATATCAGATAAACGTAAAAAGAAAAAAATAATGAAAATAATGATAATGATGACAATAATAATAACAATAGCAATAAGAATGATAATAGCAATAATAATGATAATAGTAATGATATAGCATATAGAAATAATAATATGTAAGCAATAATAATAGTAAAATTATTCATTATTATCATCATCAGCTCCATTACTTTTGTTATTATCATTAATATTATCAAATTACAAAATACAATACTACAGTTGCATTCACAATCATTCCTAATATCATCATAATCATCATCGATATCATTATTACTGCATTGCATTCTTTATTAGAGTTCTTTATTATCCTTTACTTTCCCCTTTTCATGATCTTCGTAAAATGATTTCTTTTTCTGCTCTCTTCATGTCGGTCTTTCTCTGATATTACTCCTTTTCTCCTTTTCACGATCTTCGTAAATTTATTTTTCTGCTCTCTTCCTCCCGTTCTTTCTCTGACATTACCTTCTCTCATTCAAGTCGAATAAAAGAGAGAGAGAGAGAGAGAAGAGAGAGGAGAGGAGAGAGAGAGAGAGAGAGAGAGAGAGGAGATGAGGGGAAGGAGAGCGGGAGGAGAGAGAAGGAGGGAGGGAGAGGAGAAGAGAGCGAAGAGAGAGAGAGGAGGGAGAGGAAGGAGAGAGAGAGAGGAGAGAGAGAGGGCGAGAGGGGAGAGGAGGGAAGAAGAGAGAGAGCGGAGAAGAGGAGAAGAGAGAGCAGAGAGAGGAGGAAGAAGAGAGGAGAGAGAAGAGGAGGGAGGCTTCGTTCCCAGAGAGAGAGAGAGAGCGAAAGAGAGGAGAGAGAAGAAGAGAGAGAGAGAGAGAGAGAGAGAGAGAGAGAGAGAGAGAGAGAGAGAGAGAGAGAGAGAGAGAGAGAGAGAGAGAGAGAGAGAGAGAGAAGAGAGAGAGAGAGAGATGAGAGAGAGAGAGAAGAGAGAAGAGAGCAGAGAGAGAGGAGAGAGAGAGAGAGAGAGAGGAGAGAGAGAGAGAGAGAGAGAGAGAGAGAGAGAGAGAGAGAGAGAGAGAGAGAGAGAGAGAGAGAGAGAGAGAGAGAGAGAGAGAGAGAGAGAGAGAGAGAGACAGAGAGAGAGAGAGAGAGAGAAGAGGAAGTGAGAAAATAATAAAAAGGACAAGATGAAAGATCAGGAAATGATGGAAGTCAAAGTTTGTTTACGTCGCCAAGGCCGCGCGCTATTTTCACCGAGTGTCGAAACAGATGTTTATTCCCCAGTTAACGCAGTGACGTTAATTCCCTTGCTCTCTCGCTAATTCTCATAAATGGATGAACTCTGCTGTTGATTCGAAATTACTGACTTCAAACCAATCCAGCGCTGAGCTATTGCCAGTAGAATAAAGGGTTATATTCACCGATAATCCACGGAAGAGTATTCGCACTGTGGTTTCCCTTATTCGCACCCATAAAAATCATATCTTTTTATTCATCTATTTGCTGAATTATGTTCGCATTAAGATTGAAATATTATCTATAAAACTGTTATTCTAGATTTATATGTTTCCTCGTCGACGGAACAGTCTCCGAAGAATGGCAAATAAAACATTTTATTATCACAGTTCACTATAAACATGGCGGGAAAGGAGAACTCACGCAACTATAGGACTTATGTATAGGCTTCACAAGGTCGATTCTCGTCCGCTCACGCCATACTTGAAGAACTTATAATCTATTCATCACACAAAGAAAAAAAAAGTTAGAAATTTGTTTTACAGCGTTAGATTATCTGAAAAAAAAAATGTTTCTGAGTAATTAATCAAAGTCCACATGTATGGTCAAAGTTCTAAAAATGGCATAAGTGCCAAGGTAATATTTCATAGAAGGAACAGGCTGATGATTAAAAGGAATTTTAATCGACTTCACAATTATATTAGGACAGCCATATAGGAGCCACGAGAATCTGAAATTATAATCATTATCATCATGATTTTGTTTACGTCAGCGCTGTGATGGTGAAGGGAATGCGATGCCAATGGAAGTAGAAGGAAAATAGCAATGACTGTGATAATGCTGCGGCCGAGAGTGATAGTGATAACGGTAATAAAGATAAGATAAGACACACACACACACACACACACACACACACACCACACACACACACACACACACACACACACACACACACACACACACACACACACAGCACACACACACAACACACACACACACACACACACACAGCACACCGGCACACACACACACACCACACACACACACACACACGCATACACACACACACACACACACACACACACACACACAGGAAGTGAACCTTTTGACAGCGTCTTCCAAGACAAGAGAGAAGCAGCTGATCCTTCCGTCAATATTCTTCTTGGGTCGATTTCTTTGTATTCATTTCTTTCATTTCTTTTATGCTTTTGTTATTCCTTGCAGTCTGTAAACCTTTCTTTTTATTACGTTTTTTTATGACTTTCTTATGTCTTGTTTTACTTTCTCTTCCTCTTTTTTAAAATTTATATT
>NW_020870961.1:264000-266529 GCF_003789085.1 Penaeus vannamei
TAATTTACCTGGAAAACCGAGCCATTTACTTGGGGATGCCACCTTTTGAAAGAACACTCAGGGATGCCACCTTTTGAATGAGCTCATATTTTGACACCTACATCACCTTATTTCAGAGAAGCGAGATTATTTGGAGCTTCAGATATTTTAGTAATTACCAGATTACCCACGAATTATCAGCTGTTCCCAGGGCATAGAAAACGGGCGAAAGAGATTTCCAAAATGGGGCGGATCTATACCAGATTACCCACGAATTATCAGCTGTTCCCAGGGCATAGAAAACGGGCGAAATAGACATAAATACGTTGTTATTATTTATTATCAGATTTTCCTCGTTTGTCGTAAATATATAAATAAATAAAGAGGGTTAAAGAATCTATTGCTCAGAGTCAGAAAAGAGTAGAACAGAAAACAGTCTGTGAGTAAACAAATGAATTGCGCTAAGCGTGTAAAAAGTGACGCATGCGCAGTATTTTTTCTTTCTTTTTTACCCGTTATCTGCGCAGAATCACGTTCTAAGTCCCACCCACAAGCCTTAAACCACGCCCACTCCTATCTGAACAACCACAAAAGAGATAAAGAAAAAGAGAAAAAAAGAAGAAGAAAAATTAAATATATTCCTCTTATTAGGTTAGCAATTAGTACCACAAATTACTCAACATTACGAAATCTTATCCTGAGAAATTTTATATACAATAATTGTAAATATAATTAATTTTTAATGTGTTATCTTTCTGCTCAGGAACTTGGATAACCTAAAGTAGATATGATCTTTTTATCAGAATTTCTTATCAAACATATCCTTAATTATTATCTTAAAAGTGTCAATGAATTAATTTTAGAACGGAAAAGCAGTAATTATGTTGATTATAGTGATGTTCATGATCATGATATTGATGAATGAATAATGATGAATAATGAATCATGCTTAATGATGAAATTATGAAGAAGATGATAATATTGATAATAAAAGAGGTGAAAAGGGAAATGTTAAAAAAAAGAAAAAAAAAAAAGTAGGATGAAAAAAAAAAAAAGAAAAAAAAAAAAAAAAAAAAAATAAAAAGGAATCAGAACAAACACAAGAAAGAGAAAAAAAATAAAGAAAGACAAAAAATATTTAAAAAGAAAGTACAATAAAGAAGAGAAAACAAAAAAAAAAAAAAGAAAATGGACGAAAAAAGTGGATTTAGTGAGATTTCGAAAGACCTTCCCCCTCCAGCCTCCCCCCCCCCCCTCCCCCCCCTTGGGTTAAACTGGATATCTCCGTTGGATTTTTCCCTTAAATCTTATCATCCTTTTCTGTTTTTTTCCCTCTCTTTCTTAACGTCTCTTTTCTCTTTCTCTTTCTTATTTTCTCTCCTCCCTCTTCCCTTTCTATCTTCTCTCTCTCTTTCTTTCTTTTTTATTCTCTTTCTCCTTTCCCTCTCTCTCATCTCTCTCCTCGTCACTTTCTCTCTTCTCTCCTCTCTCATCCTTCTCTCTCTTTCTCGCGGCATCCTCCACCTCTCTCCCCCATACTCGGTCTCCACTCTCCCTTTCTCTCTATGTCGTCTGTCGCTCTCACACCTCTCTCGCTCACCAGCTATCTTCGCTCTCTTCCAAGCAGATCACATTCCCCTCTCAGATTCCTGCGTCTCCATCGGTGCTCCCTGTCAATCATCTTTTCCACTCTTCTCCTACTTCTCTCTCTCTCTCCATCCTCATCTCAGCCATCTGATCCTCTTCCTCACCCTTGCTCTTCTCTCTGTTTCTGGTCAAATCTCTCTCCCTCTCTCTCATCTCTCCTTCCATCTCCTCCTTCCTACCCTCCTTCCTCCCTCCCTCCCTCCCTTCATTCCCTACCTCCTCCCTCCTCCCTTTTTTTGAATAATACCCTCCCTCCCTCCTTTTTCCCTCCTCCCTACCTCTTCCCTCGCCACCCTCACTCTCTTCCCTCCCGCCCTACTACCCCCTCTCCCTCACTCCCCTCTCTCCTCGATCTTCCTGCTTCCCATGCTATTTTTCCATCTATTTAAACATATCAGCATTCCTTCCCCCCTCCCCTCCCCTTCAGAAACAACCCAAAGCTTATCATTAACAAGAACCTCGGATGTTACAAATAACATCATCCTTTCACTGTCCCCTTTTCTGTTTCCTCTCTCTCATGTTCCCTCTTCCTACTATCTTCTTCCTTCTTTCTCTCGTCTTTCTCTCTTTCGTCCTTCGCTCTTTTCTCCTCCCTTGTCTCTACTTTGTCCCCTTTTCTTTGTCTCTTCGGTCTGGTTTCGCCCTCTTTCTGTCTTTCTACTTTTCCTAAATCCTTCTTTCCTCCGTGTACTTCATTCTTTTTTTTTTTTTTTCGTTTTTCTTTTTCCTTACTCGTTTTGTCTCTCTCGTCCTTTCTCTTCCCTCCTCCTCTCTTCTCTCTCTTTTTTTTCCTTTCTTTTTCCCTGTTTTCTTTCTTTCCTCACGCTTCCTTCTCCATTTCCTCCCTCTTTCTCTTCCACCTTCTTTTTCAATTATCCCATTCCACACCAGAAACCTTTTCCT
>NW_020870961.1:277930-280430 GCF_003789085.1 Penaeus vannamei
TTTCCGCTCCCTCCCTCCCTCCTTCCTTTCCTCCTATCCACTCCCTCCCTCCTTCCCTCCCCTCCCTCCACACCCATTCAAGGCCGGTAGCAACCCACCGACACCCTCCCTTCGCAGTCAATCGGCAAACTACCACCTCTTATGACTCCCATGCATATACTGGCGGTAATGTTGTTTCAAATATTTATTACGCGGCCACCCCCACTCAAGTTGCCAGATGTTGCTTATTCCACAACCCTCGCGCCGTGACGAAAATGACCCTTATGGCGTTGGGGACATAGGGGTGAGAATTTAGCGAGAGCGGACGAAGAGGATTACCCACGGTGTGTCTAAGTGTTTCGAGACTCACGATTCTTGTTGGGAATTTACCCCCGTGGAGGCGGTGGCCGCGGGGGAGGTGGGGAGGGGGGGTGGGGGGGGGATGGTTGTGAACCTTATTATGGAAATTCGCTTTTTTTTGTCTGCATTTAAGACTCATTTTCCTCTCTCTCTCTCTCTCTCCTCTCTCTCTCTCTCTCTCTCTCTCTCTCTCTCTCTCTCTCTATCTTCTATCTATCTATCTATCTCTCTCTCTCTCTCCCCCCCTCTCTCTCTCTCTTCATTCTCTTTCTCTCTCTGTCTGCATATCTACTTCATACGTGATCTTTTGCAACCTTATCTTGAATTAAGATAGGATGAGAAATTAGAGAGAGAGGAGGAGGAAGCGAGAGAGAGAGAGAGAGAGAGAGAGAGAGAGAGAGAGAGAGAGAGAGAGAGAGAGAGAGAGAGAGAGAGAGAGAGAGAGAGAGAGAGAGAGAGAGAGAGAGAGAGAGAAGGAGAGACAGAAAAAGAGACAGAAAGAGAGAGAGAGAGAGAGCGAGAAAGAAAAACAGACAGAAAGAGAGAGAGAGAGAAAGAAAAGCAGACAAAGGCAAACGGGCAAAAAGACAGAGACATAGAGAGGGAGAAAGACAAAGACAGAAAGGCAGAAATAGAGACAGAAAGAAAAAAGACATAGAAAGAGAGGCAGAAAGAGAACAGAGACAGAGAAAAGGACAAAGAAAGACGGAGATAGAGAGACAGACAAATAAAGAAAGACAGAGACAGAAAGAAAGACAGACAAAAACACACACACACACACACACATACACACCACACACAGACCAAGAGAGATATAGATAGATAGATAGAGAGAGAGAGAGAGAGAGAGAGAGAGAGAGAGAGAGAGAGAGAGAGAGAGAGAGCGAGAGAGAGAAAATAAACAGGCAGAAAGAAAGACGGAAATAAAAAGAAAGTCAGAAATAAAAAGAAAGACAGAAATAAAAAGAAAGACAGAAATAAAAAGAAAGAGAAATAAAAAGAAAGACAAAGACAAACAAACAACAAACACACAACGATATATAGAGAGAAAAAAACAAAAACAAAAACAAAATCAAAATTCGAATCAACACCCCAGTCACGTCCTTCCACTTAGAGTCTATAAACATCTGCAGCTCAATTAGTCTCTCGGTCTATGATATCGTCGCTATCACGCTGATTACTCTTGTAGCGCGAGGATTATGCTAATGACCCTCATTATGGGCGTGTAATTACGGGTATCGTTATTGTGGATTATTGTTATGGGTTATTCGTTGCGTTTTCCGTCTCTCTCGATCGCTTATTTTCTTTCTTTCTTTCTGTCTCTCTGTCTGTCTCTGTCTCTGTCTCTCTCTCTCTCTCTCTCTCTCTCTCTCTCTCTCTCTCTCTCTCTCTCTCTCTCTCTCCATATATATGTATGTATGTATGTATCTATCTATCAATCTATTTATCAATCTATCTATCTATCTATCTATCTATCTATCTATCTATCTATCTATCTATCTATCTATCTATCTATCTATCTATCTATCTTCTATCTATCTATCTATCTATCTATCTATATATATAACTATATATATATATATATGTGTTGTGTGTGTGTGTGTGTGTGTGTGTGTGTGTGTGTGTGTGTGTGTGTGTGTGTGTGTTTGTGTGTGTGTGCAGTTAGATAGATAGGTAGATGACAGCAGATAGATAGAAATAGATAGAGAGATAAACGCTCCTTAACAGAAAACAGACTAAAATAGACTTCAAAACGTTACAATTTCATTCCTTTCATAACTCATAACCGTATTTTACATTTTGTTCATCAATATGCATACTGGACAAACAAACCTTCCCCCCCCACACCACACCTCCAAAAAAAAAAAAAAAAAAAACTCAAATAACTAAACCACAAATAATCTGATAAAGATAAGAGAGATATTATTGATAAACATTTGCCTCCGAGGAAACCAGCTGGCAGACTCCTCGGCAGATGGTTATAAACCCAGATGGTGAGCGATTTAGACATGACAATTGAAGGCATAGATGGTGTTCTTCAGACGTCAAGCTTAAGATGGAAGATGTTACTTGAGGGGTTTTGAACCTTTTTGAAGCTTTTTGTTTACTCAATATATACATATATGTATTATATATATATATATATATATATATATATATA
>NW_020870961.1:297930-300430 GCF_003789085.1 Penaeus vannamei
CATATTTTTCTCTCAATCATTTATTCAATTCATCAGATTCACTAAATTCTTCTCTCATTCATTTCAATCACAGTTATAAATCAGACAAACTTTATTCATCATTTACTATCATTACTTACAAGTATTCATCCATCATCAATTTCAATTTCAATCACTATTATAAATCAGACGAACTTTATTCAAATTACTATCATTACTTATAAGTTATTCATTCATCATCAATTTCAATTTCAATCAACTATTATAAATCAGACGAAACTTTATTCATTAATTACTATCATTACTTACAAGTATTTCATTCATCATCAATTTCAATTTCAATCACTATTATAATCAGACGAACTTTATTCATTAATTACTATCATTACTTACAAGTATTCATTCATCATCAATTTTCAATTTTCAATCACTATTATAAAATCAGACGAACTTTATTCATTAATTACTATCATTACTTTACAAGTATTCATTCATCAATCAATTTCAATTTCAATCACTATTATAAATCAGACGAATTATTCATTAATTACTATCATTACTTACAAGTATTCATTCATCATCAATTTCAATTTCAATCACTATTATAAATCAGACGAACTTTATTCATTAATTACTATCATTACTTACAAGTATTCATTCATCATCAATTCAATTTCAATCACTATTATAAATCAACGAACTTTATTCATTAATTACTATCATTACTTACAAGTATTCATTCATCATCAATTTCAATTTCAATCACTATTTAAATCAGACGAACTTTATTCATCATTTACTATCATTACTTACAAGTATTCATCCATCATCAATTCATAACTGGGCGCACATTCATCACACCACACCTAATTTAAATAATTATTCTTTTCGACGTAATAAAATATATATCCAGTCTTAATAAAGGAAAAATTGTGGTTAAATCTCTATTCTATTTTCTTGAAGTGCTAGATTTCCTATTTCATAATCCTATACTTAGAAAAAAATATATATAGATACATAAACATGACACGTGAGAAGATAATTCACAGTGTTGATGATAGAATTCTTGTGATGATTAATAAATAAGAAAAGAAATATGGAAGAAATAAGAAAAGAAAGATGGATAGATAAATAGGCAAATAGTTGATAAATGGAGAAAGAAGTAAAAAGGAAAAAAGACGAATAAACAAAGAAGTAAAATAGAGATTATAAGTATAAAGATGTCTGTGTTCATTTTTTACAACTGTAATCTTATGCCACTTTGGGTATGTGATCAGTCGATATGAATAGACGTGTTGCGTGTGTGTGTGTGTGTGTGTTGTGTGTGGGTATGATGTATGTGTGTGTGTGTGTGTGTGTGTGGGTATGATGCATGTGTGTGTGTGTGTGTGTGGGTATGATGTATGTGTGTATGTGTGTGTGTGTGGGTATGATGTATGTGTGTGTTGTGTGGTGGGGTGGGTATGATGTATGTGTGTAATGTGTGTGTGTGTGTGTGTGAGGAAGGGGGTGATGTGTGTGAAGGGGTGGGGGTGGGTGGATGTATGTGCGTGTATGTTATGTATGTATAGTGTATGTGTGTGTGTGGAAAAAAGTTTGTGTGTGTAAGAGAAACGGGGGTGATATGTGTGAAAGGGCTGGGGGTGGGGGTATGTATGTAGGTGTATATTATGTCTGTGTACTTGTCTTTGTGTTTATGTGTGTGTGTATCTGTGTGGAAACCTATATGTTTATGTGTGCATGTATAGGAGTGTAATATGCATCTGTATTTGTATAAACGTGTGTCTGTATGAGCGTATATATGTAATGTATGCGTGTGAGTATACATGTGCATCTCCAGGTGTTCTCCTCATGTGGCTTATTTCCTTTCCAAGAATTTCCTCCTCCTCATTTACGCACCTGGAGGATTCTCCGAATGGAAAATCACGGGCTAAGAATACCAACGTGTAACACCCACCCCTCCTCCCTCTCCTTCCTCCCACCCCTAAGTGTAACCCCACCCCTTCCTATTCGCCTTCCTTCCACCCCTACTTGTGTAACACCCCACCCCCTCCCTCCCAATCCCTTCTTCCCGCACCCCTAACTAGTGTAAGACACCCACCCCTCCTCCGTCTCCCCTTCCTTCCCCACTCTACTAGTGTAACACCCCACCACCTCCTCCTCTCACCCTTCCTCCCTCCCCCTACTAGTAGTAACCCCCAACCCCTTCCTCTTCGCCTTCCTTCCCCCACCCCTAACTGGTGTATAACACCCACCCCCTGCCCAATCCCTTCCTTCCCACCCTATATGTAAACCCACCCTCCTCCACTCCCTTTCCTTCCTCTAGCCTATCTATGTACCTACACTCCTCCTCCTTCCTTCCCCCCCCACTATACCTAGATTTTTTTTTCTTTCTGTCCTCTTATTATTAGTTCTTTACTTTCTCTTTCTTTTGTCCTCCTTCAACCTTCTAATTCTCTTTCCCTTTTTTTTTCTTTTTTCTTTTTTATCTTCTCTATTCTTACGTCTCAATCCTTATCCT
>NW_020870961.1:309546-312046 GCF_003789085.1 Penaeus vannamei
GACAGAGACGAGAGACGAGAGAGAGAGAGAGAGAATGAAAGAGACAGACAGAGAAAGCATACAAGGGAGAAAAAGAAGAGAAAGAGAGAGAGTGAGAGCGAGACGAGAGAGACGGACAGAAGAGAGAGCACGCAGAGAGAGAGAGAGAGAGAGAGAGAGAGAGAGAGAGAGAGAGAGAGAGAGAGAGAATGAGAGAGAGAGATGAGAGAGAGAGAGAGAGAAAGCATCTTGCTGCTCTCCCTGTCTCTCTCTCCAAGGACGTGTGTATTATTTTCTCCTCCCACGCGTCACTCTGTCGCCCGTAGCTCCGAACTGTCATGAGAAGAAGTCGTAAACCTCATAAAAAAATATAAAAAAAAGATATTAAAAAAGATATATAAAAAAACATTAAAAAAATAGATAACTCTCGTGCCACTCGCCACATCTCGAAAAGGATAGTGTCTCGAGATTATCCTTATCATCCCTTATCTCGGAGGGTTATTTACACGCTCATATTTTTGAGTGAACTTTATCTCCTTCCTTAGTATCTGCTCTCTGCCTACTGTGCGTTGGAGAACGCCGCCTCTTCGTGTGGGCGTGAAATGTACTCTTTGTTTCAGCACACCACAACTACAAGAGAGCAAGACACAGACAACGTGGCGGAGGAACCTAGCTCATACTCTATATAAGCACCGACGCTCACGCCACAGAACAACAAACTATTCACAGAAAACAACAGGACTCTACTACACATGTAATCTGATTAAGAAGAACGTTGAGTTAATGCAGGATATCACTACACTATACTCACTATAGCCTAAGGCAATGTGAGTATCGTATGAATTATTATTGTAATTGAAATATAATTTACATATTTGATGAATTACTCGAAAATCACTTCTTTTCTCATGTTGCTAAATTAGGTGACTCCGATATACATACCCTCTATGCCGGGCAGTAATAAGTAATTTTGATCGATATACATATAAGTTTCAATTCTTTGCATATTATAGAGGTTTATAGATGAATGTTACAATCATTAGATATAAATATATAATAATATAATTAATGATAAAATAGATTTATATAGATAATAAAATAAAAAGTGGATTGGGATCACTAACTAAAATCATTAATGGAATTCTAGGTGGCTGTGGGTAGTCACCTCTGATTAGGAGTATAGGTTTGGCTATGAATGATTGAATAGATTGTAGTAGCTTTATTTGTGATGTTTTATTCGTCTGTTGTATGATCGTGGACTAACTAAAATAAATAACAAACTAGCTACTAAATATAAAAACTAATATATAATATAAAGTATGATAAGATAGAATAAGTAATAGAGTAGGAATTTAGAGTTATAAAAAATGGGAAGGAGGAAAATGTAAGAGTAGATTAGAAGAGAGGAAATAACGGCGAATATAGGATGAAAAGTAAAAATTACTAACATAAGTATCAAGGAATACAAAAATAGAATAATTAGATATAAGAAAAACAGGAATGAAATAATTAAAACATAAAATTAAACAATATAACAATTAATGATAAGAGTGGAAGAAAGTTATATCAAGGAAAAATAAAGATGAATATTACTAAGAGGTATTAAAGAAAATAATAAACTATAATACAAAAAGTTGATAGAGAAAGAATAAATAGAAAAAGAAAAACACTAAATAAAAATATATCAATGAAAAAATGAAAGAGAATAAATTTAAAATTAAAACAAATCAGTTCACGAAAAATGGCGAGGAAGAAAAAACAATTTATTAGAGAAAACTCAATAAATAAAAGAAGTAGAATAGAAAGAACAGAAAATCGATTTAATTTTTCTATACAACCATATGTTTTTGTGTCACAACACATTAACAACTAACAATGCAAACTCTATATTACTACGAGAATGTTACATTTGCTTGTCTGTCTAGTACCAGTTGTATAAATACATTTCTTTTTTTCTATTTTCTCTTCATTGTTTTAATAGACAATAGGAACCAGAAGAGAGAGTTTAAGAACAAGGTGAAGGAGGGGAGAAGATGAACTCAGGGAGAGGAGGGAAGAGAGAGACATTGAGGGAAGGAGGGTAGAATGAAGAAGAATTCAGGTTAGAAAGGAGGGATATAGAGAGAGACAGGGAAGTTGAGGGACATGGAGAGACAGGAGAATGGCATAGAGGGTATTGAAGAGAGTACAGGGAGGAGGGACAGAGATGACACGAGGATATTAGGAGTAGAGAGAGCGAGACACAGGGAAGGAGGTGAGTAGAGTAAGAGATGAGAGTTATGAGAGAGAGAGAGTGAGAGATGAGTAGATGAGGAGAGAGAGAGAAGAGAGACGAGGATGAAGCGTAAGAGAGAGACGAGAGTGAAATGAGATAAGAGAGTAGTGAGAAGAGGTAGAGAGATAGGGAATATAAGGGAGGAAGAAGCAGAGGAGTAGAAGAAATAGAAATAGAGAGGAAGAAAAAAGAGAAAGAGAGCGTAAGGAAAGATAGAAAGAAAGAAGAAAGGGAGGGAAATCGGAA
>NW_020870961.1:317046-319546 GCF_003789085.1 Penaeus vannamei
GAGGAGGGGGCGGGGGAGGGGGAGGAGGGGAGGAGGGGTGGGGGAGGGGGAGGAGGAGGGGGAGGGGATGGGAGGAGGGGAGAGGTGGGGGAGGAGAGGAGGAGGAGGAGGGAGGAAATGGGAAGGATGGGGGGGGGAAGAGGAGGAGGAGGAGGAAGGGAAAAAAGGAGGAGGAGGAAGGGGAAGAGGAGGAGGAGGAAGGGAAAAATGAGGACGAGGAGGAGAAGAGAAAGAGGACGAGGAAGTGGTGGTGGTGATGAAGGTTTTAAGAAGGGGAGGAGGAAAGTGAGGAGAAGGACGAGGAAAAGAGGAGGAGGAGAACGAGGAGAGTGAGGAGGAGGAGAAGAGGAGAGTAAAGAGGAGAAGGAGGAAAATAGCGCAGAAATGCAACCGGTTATCGTTCAGTCAAAGTCAGTTCTTTAAGTTATTTGTTATTAACTATCATCCTGTGTTTTGCCGTTGTCATTATTATCAGAATCATTATTGCTTTTATCATTACTATTGTCTCATTATCTTAATTCATGATTATCATTATCATCATTATTATTGTCGTTATCATTAATATCATTATCATCATCATCACCATTATTGTGTTAATCATTATTATCACTATTATCATCATTATTATTATTCACTATTCTTATCACTGATTTCATTATCACTATTATCATCATTATCATCATCGTTACTTCATTATTGCTATTATTCTCATTATCATCATTTTCCTTTTCATTATCATTCGTATAATCAATATCAATATCATCACTTATTGTTGTTCATGTTATTATTATACATTCTCCTTTTTTCCTTATCTTTTTTCTGTTATTATCATTTTCTTCTTCTTCCACACAGTGTTCACCTTCTTTTCCGCTGACTCATTGTCATTTTTTTCTCTTTTTTTCTTCTATTTTCCCTTCTCTTCCTTACATTCTAGATACTAGTGATCATGATAATAACAATGATAAAGATGAAAAGTACCATAATATTGACAATGATCTTTTCAAAAAATCATAATCAAATGAAAATGAATAAATAAATAAAGGCTTTAACATTTAGATTTTTTTTTTTAAAAATATAAAGTAATTTCCGGAAATTTTAAGAGAAAAATGTCGACTCATGTTGCATATAGAAGATATTTGATTAATAAATGTATAGATGAATCTGATCTACCAATCTTATTTATGAATATCATGTTATTGAATCCTAACATATTCGATTGCATTTTATTCATTGTGTATATGTATCTGTCTATTGATTTATCTACTCTGAATATGCCCATCTATCTCTTTATCTACTTATTCATTTATTTATCTACTCTGCATGTACCTATTTATCTATTTATCTACTCTGCATATACTCATCTATCTATTTATCTACTCTGCATATAACTATCTATCTATTTATCTACTCTGTATATATCCATCTATCTATTTATCTATTATATATATACCCATCTGTTTATTTATCTATTCTGTATATATCAATCAATCTATTCATTCATCTTCGTTTAATCTTTTATCTATGCATTTACTTTCTGCATTTGTTCATTTTCACGTTCATTTTTTCAGCGTAACTTCATTTTTCAACGTAATTTCAACGAAAGTAAAATTCGATAAAATGCGCGATACCCTTTTAAACTCCTTCCAAATTTCAAGCAACATTCTCAAAGCACAAGATGTAAAATAATAATAATAATAATAACAATAAAAATAATAATAAGGATAGGAATAATGATAATGATAATAATGATAATAACAATGAAATAATATAATAATAATGATAATAATGATAATAATAATAATATAATAATAATAATAATAATAATAATAATAATAAATAATAATGATAATATATATAATATGATATAATATACTATAAATAATAATAATAGTATTATAATAACAATAATATAATAATAATAATGATAATAATAACATGATAATAATAATAATTAATAATAACAATAATGATAATAATGATATAATAACGATAATGATAATAATAATAACAATAATAATAACAATAATAATAATAATAATAATAATAATAATAATAATAATAATTATAATAATAATAATAATGATAATAAGTATCACAGTCTTTACCCTCCCAAAAGTTAATAACGATGATAATAATAATAATAATAGTAATGATTACCATAGTAATAATAATAATAATAATAATAGTAATAATAATAATAATAATGATAATAATAATATGATAAATAATGCTCAAAAAAATGATATAAAGTAAGAATGATAGTAATAGTAATGATAACATATAATGATATAATAAGTACCACAGTCTTTTCCCTCCCAAAAGCAACATTAAATCACAAAAAATACCCCCTCGACATCATACCCAATACCCTTTTAAACCCCTTCCAGATCTCAAACAACATCGATATTGATTATGAGTATTACAGTCTTTTCCCTCTCGAAAGATAATGATTATAGTGATAATAATAATAGTAATGACGATAATAGTAATAGTTAATAAT
>NW_020870961.1:322046-324526 GCF_003789085.1 Penaeus vannamei
AATGCATTTGTCTTTATCCTGAGTTTAAGTTTTGTTTAAAATTGGGAGTTGTTTTTTTGGGGTTGTAAGTCGTCAGGCCATGTTGGGATTTTTTTTTTTTTGGGGGGGGGACTTAAATGGTTAATTGACCTTGGAATTCTATGGGCTGTATCAAGGGTTTTTATCGTTTTGGTGGAGATGTGTATGTGTGTGTGTGTGGTATGTGTTTGTTGTGTGTGGGTGTGTGTGTTGTGTGTGTTTTGTGTGTGGGGTGGGGGGATGAGTGGATGTGCGTGTGTGTGGGGGGTGTGTGTGGGGTGTGTGTTTTGTGCGTGTGTGACTGTCCGTTTTTTGTTGTCTTTTATCTACATATCTATGTTTGTCTATCCATATATCTGTCAATTTATCTCTCTCTGTCTATCTATCTATCCATCTACCAATAATATCTATCTATCTATCTATTATTTATTCATCAACTCACCAATCTACCAATCATTCTACCAACCAAATCTACCCACCTGCCTATCAAATCTACCTCCCCCACAGGCCACACAACCCTACCCACCCCTTACCCAGCCCTACCCACCCACCCTTACCTACCGCCCACCCCACCCCTACCCCCAGCCCTCCCCACCCCTACCCCAGCCCTCCCACCCCTACCCCAGCCCACCCCACCCCTACCCCCAACCCACCCCTACCCAACCCATCCCCAGCCCTTCGCCACCCCTACTCAACCCACCCCTACCCCAGCCCTACCCCCAGCCCTCCCCACCCCTGCCCTATCCCCGCCTCCACCCCTACCCCCAGCCCTCCCCACCCTACCCAACCCACCCCTACCCCAGCCCAGCCCTACCCCAGCCTCCACCCCAGCCCACCCAGCCCTACCCACCTCAGTCCTACCACCCCTACCACCAGCCCTCCCAGTCCTACCCACCCCACCCTACCCAGCCCTACCCACCCCATCCCTACCCCAGCCCACCCACCCTACCCCAGCCCTCCCACCCCTACCCCCATCCTACCCACCCCTACCCCCAGCCCTCCCCACCCTACCCCAAGCCCTCCCACCCCTACCCCTACCCAACCCACCCACCACCCACCCCAGCACAACCCGCGACCCACACAAGCACTGCCCTCACAGCGTTTACCTCAGTCACCCCTTTCAGGTCGCGCACGCTTCGAGACGCGTTCGGAATCCGGTCTCGAGTCGCGAGCTCGAAACGACGAGCTATTTGGAGCTTCGGAGACTCGGTCGTAAAACAGGTGAGAGAGAGAGAGAGAGAGAGGGGGATGGCAGGGAGGAGAGGGAGAGGGAGGAGAGGAGAGGGAGAGGGAGAGGGAGAGGGAGAGAGAAGAGAGAGAGAGAGAAGGAGAGAGAGAGAGAGAGAGAGAGAGAGAGAGAGAAGAGAGAGAGAGAGAGAGAGAGAGAGAGAGGTGATAACACGGCGAAACGTTTCTGTCGGGGGGAAAAGAGATAAAAAGGTAATAAAAGTAATAATAATAAAGAAGTGTAAGATAGGATGAATAGATAAGAGATATTGATAATGATTATGTAATAATTAGGGAATGATAACATTATCATTATGACGTTATTATGACGATCATTATTCTTGCTGGGGGAAAACAACAACAACAAAAAAAGAATATAAAGAAATGTAAGATAGGATGAATAGATAAAATATATTGGAATAATAATATTATCATAATGACGTTATTATAATATGTATGGCATTATTCTTGTTGGGGGAATAAGGAAAAAAAAATGTAATAAGAATAAAGAAATGTAAGATAGGATGAATAGATAAAAGATATTGGGAATAATTATTTTAACATTTATGATATTGTAATGATTATGACATTGTAATGATTATGACATTATTCTTGTTGAGGGGAAAAGAGAAAAAAAAAATTAATAAGAGTAAAAAATTGTAAGATAGGATAAATAGATAAAAGATATTGGTAATGATTATATAATCATTATGACATTGTATTTGTTGGGGAAAAAGGAAAAAAATAATAAAGATAAATACATGTAAGATGAGGATGAATATATAAAAGGTATTGGAAATAATGATATTACCATTATGAAGTTATTATGATGATTATGACATTATTCTTGTTGGTGAAAAAGGGAAAAAAATGTAATAAGAATAAAGAAATGTAAGATAGGATGAATAGATAAAAGATATTGGTAAGAATTATGTTAATCATTGTGATATTATTGTAATAATTATGACATTATCCTTGTTGAAGGGAAAAAAATATAATAAAGATAAAGAAATCTAAGATGAGGATGAATATATAAAAGATATTGAAAAGAATTATGTTAGTATGAGGTTATTATAATATTTATGACATTATTCTTGTTGGGGAAAAACAAAAAATGTAATAGAAACAAAGAAATGTAGACAGAATTAATAGATAAAAGATATTGGTAAGTATTATGTTATTATTATGACGTTATTATGATAATCATGTAATGGTGTAATAGCACACACAAAGAA
>NW_020870961.1:332399-334899 GCF_003789085.1 Penaeus vannamei
TGTGTCTGTCTGTCTATCGATCTATCTATCTATCATTATCTATCTCTATCTATCTCTCTATCTATCTCTTTCTCTCTTCTATCTCTCTTCTCTCTATATATATCTTCCTCTCTCTCTCTCTCTCTTCAGTCTGTTTGTCTTCTTTCTCTCTGCTCTGTCCTTTCTCTCTCTCTTCTCTCTTTTCTCTTTCTCTTTCTCTCTTCTCTTTCTCTTTCCTTTCTTCTTTCTCTCTCTCTCCTCTATATTCTCTCTCTCTCTCTCTCTCTCTTCTCTCTCTCTTCTCTCTCTCCTCTCTCTCTCCTCTCTCTCTCTCTCTCTCTCTCTCTCTCTCTCTCTCTCTCTCTCTCTCTCTCTCTCTCTATCTCTCTTCTCTCTCCTCTCTCTCTTCTCTCTCTCTCTCTCTCTCTCTCTTCTCTCTTCTCTCTCTCTCTCTCTCTCTCTCTCTCTCTCTCTCTCCTCTCTCTCTCTCTCTCTCTCTCTCTCTCTCTCTCTCTCTCTTCTCTCTCTCTCTTCTCTTCTCTCTCTCTCTCTCTCTCTCTCTCTCTCTCTCTCTCTCTCTCTCTCTCTCTCTCTCTCTCTCTCTCTCTCTCTCTCTCTCTCTCTCTCCTCTCTCTCTCTCTCTCTCTCTCTCTCTCTCTCTCTCTCTCTCTCTCTCTCTCTCTCTCTCTCTCTCTTCTCTCTCTTTCTAAACAAAATTGAGAGATGATGACCGCGAGCATAAAATGAAAAGCTTTTGGCATAACGTGACACTTCATCAAAGTCAACAGTAAAAAAAACTAAAAACTAAAAAATAAGTAAACAAAACGAAATATTACTCTGAGTGCATCGTCCGAAAACTTTTCTGTCACGAGTGAAACATTCAGGCAAAATTCTTTCCCTTCAAAGAATAAGAGCGTCTGTCTTCAGATTTATTGTAAAGTCATTAGAACTTCCCAAACTCATTCTCTAAATAAACCTAATTCATTATCTAAATAAATCTAATTCATTCTCTAAATAAATCTAATTAATTCTCTAAATAAATCTAATTAATTCTCTAAATAAATCTAATTAATTTTCTAAATAAATCTAATTAATTCTCTAAATAAATCTAACTAATTCTCTAAATAAATCTGATTTAGATAAATCTCAGCGAAATCAGAGCTACAATTTTTATAAAAACCGACATCAATTTTAACCACCAAGGAAGGCATTTCAATTTAAAGATTAAAGATTTGCAACAGATAAGAGACCAATAAGATACAGATAGATAAAAAAGTACAATAGATAAGAGACCAATATAATACAGATAGATAAAAAAGTACAATAGATAAGATAATACAGATAGATAAAAGATTTACAATAGATTGTATTATATTACATTAATCTAAATATACGTAGAATATTTATTATGGTTCATATGTCTGTGGAACTGCGGGTCACTTGATAATAATCAATTCCTACAACTTGTATTTTAATTTATGATTTATTAGTCTCATGTAGTGCATTATGAAGAATATCATGAAGAATTTTGATAGGGTTTCGTATTGTTATTCATATGTACAGCGACATTGACATTATTAACCACGTGAAACTTTGCAATTAATGTAATTGTAGAGAGGGGGAAATCTTTGCCAAGGTATATATATGTGTGTGTATGTGTGTGTGTGTGTGTGTGTGTGTGTGTGTGTGTGTGTGTGTGTGTGTGTGTGTGTGTGTGTGTGTGTGTGTGTGTGTGTGTGTGTGTGTGTGCATATATATACCGGTTAAAGTTGTTTTTTTTAAAGATTATAGCCCTCCTTTCACTAAAAATTATTGATAAATTAGGTAAGTTCCGAAGAAGGTACGAACTATGAATGTACAAAAAATCTGAAGAAACACGCACACAGATACATGTATATGTACGTATACGCAATCTGCCAAAAAGTTATATATAATTTTCTTTATTATCTTAATTGAATAAGGATGCTGCAGTTGCCTTCAAATTCCAATTTCTGATTAAACTTGTCTGAAAAAAATATTGTAACGAATCATAAAATAAAAACACATATTTTACTTATTCTTTTATTTCCCCATCGTTTGCCAAGAGAGAATAACACAATCAAAAAATATGATAAAGACTTATAGAAGGAAAATATTTCTTGTGTAAAATGCTTATCTTTCCATCCACAGCATTGTTCTTCTGTTCCAAGACGGACTAATGCACAACCGTAAAAGAAATTGATTTGAAGATGATACATAAATACATAAAATACTTAGATATAATGCGATAGATAAAATTTTACAATAGATAAGAGATAGATGAAAGATTTAGATAAGAGATAGATGAAAGATTTACAATAGATGAGAGATAGATGAAAGATTGCAATAGCAATAGATAAGAGATAGAAAGATTGCAATAGATAAGAGATAGATGAAAGATTTCAATAGATAAGAGATAGATGAAAGATTTGCAATGATAAGAGATAGATGAAAGATTGCAATAGATAAGAGATAGATGAAAGATTTACAATAGATAAGAGAT
>NW_020870961.1:342399-349722 GCF_003789085.1 Penaeus vannamei
TATTCGTTATATTGTTATGAAAAAACGGTTCTTCAAAAAATGATTAGGTTGCTGTGTCACAGATTTTTTTTTTCAAAAACAGAATATACATTAATATATAGATATTATGATATGATAGATATGAATTTTGATATAAAAGGATGATAAATAATATATTTAAGATAAATAATATATCTATCATACATTTATGAGGGAAGAGAAGGTTAAGAATATATTTTTAAAATTCGAAGCAATATAGAATACATAGACACTAACAGATAAAATAGCTGATTTTCTCAATAAAATATTACGCAACAGATGATCAACAATAATATCATATAAGATCAAACTACTCCTGATAAGAAAAAAGGAAGACCGCTTGTCTGTGGCATCTGCAGCCTTCTGACTTGGGATTCTCTTATCTCTTTTTACATTTATTTAAGAGTTTCTGGATCAGCCTGCGAAGGAAGGAATAACAAAATATATGTAATCACTGCTGTACCTTGATAGATCGTTCATTCATAACAGTCATTTTATTTGTTATTTCATTATTGTTTATCTTAAGGAATATCTATGTGTGCGTGTCTATATATACTTATGCTATGATATGATAATATATATATATATATATATATATATATATATAATATATATAATATATATATATATATATATATATATATATATATATATATATATGTATATATATATATATATATATATATATATAATATATATATATATATATATATATTATATATATATAATATATATAATATATATATATATATATATATATATATATATATATATATATATATTATATATATATATTATATAATATATATATATATATTATATATATATATATATATATATATATATATAATATATATATATATATGTATATTATATATATATATATATATATATATATATATATATATATGTGTGTGTGTGTGTGTGTGTGTGTGTGTTGTGTGTGTGTGTGTGTGTGGTGTGTGTGTGTTTATATATATATATATATACATATATATATATATATATATATATATATATATATATATATATTAATATATATATATATATATATATATTATGTATAATATATATATATATTAATATATATATATATATATATATATATATATATATGTGTGTGTGTGTGTGTGTGTGTGTGTGTGTGTGTGTGTGTGTGTGTGTATGTGTGTACTATATATATATAATATATATATATATATATATATAATATATATATATATTATATATATATATATATATATATATATATATATATACTATAATATTAATTAAGTAAACCCCCAAGCATCTGCACTTACCACGAGATCAGCCTAATGAAAGAATCAACGACGCATAATTCATAAGGCGTTATCTCTCATCAAGGAAGAAGATACCCAAAAAAGAAGGAAAGAGGAAGGAAGAAATAGGAAGAGAAGGGAAGGGAGAGAAAGATGCGAGCTGAGCACGAAAGGAGGGAGAGGGAGGGGAGAAGAGGGAAGAGGAGGGAGATGAGGATGAGGAGGTGAAGAAGAGGATTGAAAAAAATAGAGGAGAAGGGAGATTTAGCGAGGAGGAAGTATAGGAAGAGGAGAAATGGGAGACTGAAAAAAGAAGAGGGAAGAGGAGAAGAAGGAACAAGATAAAGGAAGGGAGCATAGAGGAAATAGAGAAGATAGGAGGCAGACGTAGGACAAGAAAGACGGCGAAGAAAGAAAACATCAGCGAAAAGGGAAGGGAATAGAGGGGATAAAGTAGGAAGATAGAGAAAGAGAGGGGATGTGCGGAAAGGAAGCGAAAGAGAAAGAGCAATAAAGAGAAGAGAGAAGACGACAGGATGTGCGGCAGGAGAGAAAGCAGCAAAAGAGTAGAAAGAGAGAGAGAGAGAGAGAAGAGAGAGAAGAGAGAGAGAGAGAGAGAGAGAGAGAGAGAGAGAGAGAGAGAGAGAGAGAGAGAGAGAGAGAGAGAGAGAGAGAGAGAGAGAGAGAGAGAGAGAGAGAGAAGAAGAGAGAGAGAGGAGGGGGAGTAGAAAGAGTAGAAGGGGAGACAAAACGGAGGAAGAAGGGGAGGGAGCAGAAAGGGGGGGAACAGATAGAGCGGAAGAAGAGGGAGGGAGGGAGGAGAATGGGGGAAGAGATAGAGAGGGGGGGGTGAGAAGAGGGGGGAGTGGGGTGTAGAAAGGTTGCATCTGCGTGGGTCTTCCGGGTGATCCATCACGCTGGTGACGTCACACCGCCGCTGTTCTCAGGTCACGCTAGGCCGACCGACCACAAACCGCATTCACAGCCTCTCTTATTACGAACTCCGGTTAACGAATTTTTCCCGAATAAATAAATTTCATCTTTAATAAATTTCCTCAAAAATTTCTATGTCTCTCCACCTTTTTTTTTATCTTTAATGAATTTTCTCTTAAAATGATTTCTATTTCTCTCCACGTTTTTTTCCCTTTCTCTTTTTCTTTCTTTCTTTCTTTCTTTCATTCTTTGTGATATTTATACGTACGCTCCCCTTATCGGAGAGAGATAGAAAGGGGGAGTGTTGATGGGGGAGGGGGAGGGGGAGGGGGAAAGAGGGGGGGCGCGGACCCCACAAGGGACTCGTTACGGTTCTTGGGTCACGCGCTCTGCCTAAATCCTTCGTTCTCCAACCCTTCCCCTATTCCCTCTTTCGCTCTCCTCTTCTTCTTTGTCTCTCTTTTCCTTCTTTCTCCGTCCGTATCCTTATCACAGCTGTTGTTGTTTTTTTCAGTTCCTTCTACTTTCGTTTTTCTTTCTATTCTTTGTCTATTTTCCTTTCTCACTTTTCTCTTTTTCTTTCCCACCTTTTACTTATCTTATCATTTACCCTTTTCTTCTTTCCTCTCCTATTTTCATTTTCTGCATTTCTCTCTTTCTCGTGTTTTCTTCCTTCGTGTATTTCTCTTTTCTTGTCCATCCTTCTCCTCAATCCTTCATTTGATTTGATTTTTCTTCTCTCTATCTTCTATTTTTCGTTTCTTCCTGTTTCCTTATCCATATTTCTTCCCCTTTCTATTATCTTTTGATTCATCTTTCTCTTTTCCCTATTCTCCTTCCTTCAACCTCTTCTGTTTCTTTATTCTAATTTCTTTTTCTCTCTCTTCTACTTTTTATTTTATTCTCTATTTCCCCTTCGTATCTATCTATTTCTTCTCTCCCCGCTATATTTTTGGTAAGTTCCCCATTTCCTCTCCTTTTCCCCCTTTTCCGTCATATCCTCTTCTCTCCCTCTCCCCCCCCCCCCTCCCCCTCCCCCACCCCTCCCGCCCTCCCCCACCCCTACCCCCCTTCCCCATGTTTCCCCTTCCATTTATACGATATTTCTATCAACCGACGCAGAAGACGCGCGTAATCCCCTCCTCCCCCTCCCCCTCTCCCCTCCTTTCATCCCCCCTCCTGTACCCCCTTCCCCCCTGCCTCAACCCTTTCTCCCTCTATTTTTCCATCCCTTTCCCCACTGCCCAAAGCTCCCCCTCCTTCTAAACATCCCCCAAAACCCCAACTCCCTCTACCCCACCCCTACTCCTCTATCTTCCCCCTCCCTACCTACAACCCCTCCCACTCCCCATCTTCCCTCCCCCTTAACCTTCCCCTCAACCATCCCCTCATCCCCTCTCCAGCACCCAGCTCCCCTTCCCCTCACCCCCCAAACCATCCCATCACCCCCTCTCCAGCGCCCCCTCCCCTCCAGCAACCCCCCTCCCGCTTCACCCCCTCAACCCCTTTTACCCCCACCCCCCCTCTATCTCCCCTCCCTCCCCTCTTCAGCAACCCCCTTCTCCCCTCCTCCCCAGCCCCTTTCCCCTCTTCAGCACCCCCTCTCCCTCCAGCACTCCCCCACCCCTCCCCCCCAGCACCCCTTCCCTCCCCCTCCACCCTTCCTCCACTCCCCCCTCCAACACCCCTACCCCCTCCAGCCCACTCCCCTCTACTCACCCCTTACCCTCCTACCCCTACCCCACCCCTCCATCTTCCCACTCCCCTCTCCAGCACCCTCCCCCTCTAGCCCCCTCCCCCTCCTGCACCCCCCTTCCTCCAGCACCCCCTACCCCTCCATCTCCCCACTCCCCTCTCCAGCACCCCACCCCTCCAACCCCCACCCTACCCCATCCACCTTCCCACACACCCCTCCAGCACCCTTTTCCCCACTCCCCTCTCCATCTCCCACATTCCCCTCTCCTCCCCCCCTCCCACAGCCCCCCCCCCCACAGTCTTGCATACGGGGGAAAGAATCTCCCATTGACAGCCCCGGGCGGCTGTTAGGCTTTTTCCCTTCCGCTGCAGAGCGAGGGAGAGGTTGGGGATGGGAGAAAGCGGAGGGAGGAAGCTGAGAAGAGGGAGAGGAGGGAGGTATAAGAAAGAGGGAGATGGGGAAAGGGAGAAAGAGAAGGGGAGAAAGAGGAGGGAAACGAGAAAAGAGGGAGGGAGAAAGAGAAGAGAGGAAGGGGTAGTGAAGGGATAAGGGGGGGGAGGGAAGGGAGAAAAAGGAAGAGGGAGGAAAGGAGGGAGAAAGAAGAGGGAAAGGGGAAGGGAAGAAGAGGAAGACGGGGAATGGAGGGAAGAGGGAGAAGGGGGAGGGAAGAAGGGAATAAAAGGAGGGAAATAAGAGGGGGAAGGCGTATATGGAGGGAAAGGGGGAAAGAGAAGAAGAGAGAAGGGGAAAAAGAATGAGGAAAGCAGCGTAGGGAGTAAGAAGGAAATTAAGGAAAGGGAAAAAAGAGAGAGAAATAACAGCGAGAGAAGACGAAAAAAGGAGAGAAACGAGGATATGGCAGCGGAAGAAGGATGAGGAAAGGAGATGAGGAAGGAAGAGAAAAAAAAATGGAAGAGCAGATGGAAGAAGGAAGAGGGAAAAAGAGAGAAACAGAAGACGGAAGATGGAAGAGTAAATAAGAGGAAGAACAGAAAACGAAGAAGAAGAAAAAAACAAGATGAAGGAAGACAAAAAAATAGGAAAAACAGGAGATGGAAAAGAAGGAAGGAAAAGGGGGGACGGAGAGGGCGTGAGAGCGGAGGGTCACGCAAATCGCAGGCGCCCTCAAATGCGCTTCCCATGGGCGTGGGTGGAGAAGGAATATGGGGGGGGCGGTAGGGATGAGCAGGGAAGGGGGTGGGGGAGGAGGCGGGAGGGGAGGCGGAATGAATAGGAACGAGAGGAGAAGGGGGATAAGGAGAAGGAAGGAGGGAATAACGGAGAAGCGATAAGAGGGGAGAGAGATATTGTCAAGGAATGGTTGTTTATTTGATTACTTGTCTTATATACGAAAACTACCGCTTTTTCGGAATAAGAAGTCACTTAAATATATACACACTTCTCAGTCAGTTCCTCTCCATCCTCAAAAGCTTCCATAAGAGAATGATTACATAGATAGATTACGATAAATACAATATATTCTACGTTTGCTTCCCCCTTCAATACAACTACATCTCGCCAATGCAAGTGAGCGTATAACACTAGCCAAACAGGGTTTTCTGAATACATTCGAGATAACTAGCGTCGACTCCCGAACTGGGACTTATAAAACGGTAACATCTCACACGAGTTTCATATCAATCTTTATTGCAATTTTCAACACAAACGTTAAGTCTATCCCTTCTCGTGACTTCTTACGCATAACTGCGAATCAATCTTTATCAAAATTTTGGACACGCATGGGCTAGGTTTACGTCGTTGTTTTGAGACGCTTCTGTGTATTGTTTTTTGTTGTTTTGTTTTTTCTTGTTATGTATAACTTTACATAGATTTTATCTGTCTTTCTGGCCAACTTTCTCTCTTTCTTCACATATTTCATTATATTTATTTATTTAACTATTTATCTATTTATTTATCTATCTATTTATTCATATATATAAACAGTGGATAAGCAGCTGTCCAAAATATCATCTGCGTCCGTATCCCTTCGCATCGAGAGCACCAACATGGCCGACCGCTTCTTCGGTGGAAGGTCGTTGTTATTGTGAGTAGCACGGTGTATTATAGCGCGAAATTCCCCCTGTACCACAGCTGACCTTTCCGTTGCACGTGGGCGTTTGTTTCCGGCCAATCCATCAAGGACATGTGACGTCACAAACCTTTTGAGGTCAGTTCAGGTCATGTCGCTGATATTCGCTTTCGTCCCGACTCCTGTGTATGTTAAGAGAAAGGGGGGGGAGGGAAAGGGGAAAGGAGGAGGGAGAGGGGAAGTATGGGCGGAATGCGGTGTCGTTTTGTTTGCGTTCGTCTAAATAACATGAATACTTAATATGAAAACTAAATCTAAATCTTTTGTCTTTCGTCAAAACTGATAACTTGAACTAGTAACTATCAAACAGTAAATCTTTTGTGATTCTATAAGCCAAATTATATTAGATTATAGACGCTATAAAGATTCGTTCAAAAAGAGAACATTCCCGCTATCATTCGTTAAACAAAAGACTGTCGTTCGTGTAACTGTCGTTCGTGTAAAGACAATCCGAAACGACGATACATATCTCTGCCTGATTCATCATTGCCATGAAATCCAAGCAACGCTATTATAAACTAAGACCCTCAACACAAGAGAAATAAAACTAACAAAGGTTATCTCGGTGTTTGAACGTGCGGCAGCGTGAACGACTGTACTGGGAGTTCCGGCCAAATAATAGTTTGCTAGACTTGTCAATCTTCAGCGCTGTCAACCTTATTACAGGCCTGAGATACAATGTCTCTTTTTTACTCTCTCTTTGTCAGCGTAAAGAGAGGAAATGAGAGACGAGGAAGAGTGCGAGGAAGGACAAAGGAAGGAGAGGAAGACAGAGAGAGAAGGAGTTGGAAGGGTTCGTCAATCCCCCCTCTCTCTATTTCTCTTTCTTTATTTGTTATTTATTTCGATTTCTTTCTCTCTCTCTCTCTCCTCTCTCTCTCTCTCTCTCTCTCTCTCTCTCTCTCTCTCTCTCTCTCTCTCTCTCTCTCTCTCTCTCTCTCTCTCTCTCCTCATCTCCTCCTCCTCCTCCTCCCTTCCTCTCCCTCTCTCTTTCCTTTCTACTACCTAAGTGCTCAGTCCCTCCACTCCCCCCCGCTCCAATCTCGACCCCTCCACCCAATTCACACATCTGTCTTTCTCTCTCCTCTCCCTTCCCCCTCTCTCCCTCCCTTTCTCTCGCCCCCTCACTCCTTACCACTCCACACCTCATCCTTCCACCCACCCTTTTTTTTTTGTTTTATATTTTAATTTATTTTTATTTTATTTTGTATTTTTTTTATTTTTTTTCACCCCTCCCCCTTATTTATTTTTTTCCTTTCTCTTTTCCCCGTGTCCTCCTTCCTCCTCCCTCCTTCTCAACCCACCCT
>NW_020870961.1:352388-359888 GCF_003789085.1 Penaeus vannamei
GAGACGAGAGAGAGCAGAGACAGACGACAGAAGGAGAAGAGAGAGAGAAGAGAGAGAGAGAGAGAGAGAGAGAGAGAGAGAGAGGGAGAGAGAGAGAACGAGAGAGAGAGAGAGAGGGTGAGAGAGAGAGAGAGAGAGAGGAGAGAGAGAGAGAGAAGAGAGAAGAGAGAAGACAGGGAGACAGAGAGACAGAAACAAGACAGAGAAAGAGAGAAAGAGAGACGAGAGAGAGAGAGAGAGAGAGAGACAGGAGACAGGAGAGACAGACCAGAGAGAAGAGAGAGAGAGAGAGAGGAGAGAGAGAGAGAGAGAGAAGAGAGAGAGAGAAGAGAGAGAGAGAGGAGAGAGAGAGAGAGAGAGAGAGAGAGAGAAGAGAGAGAGAAAGAGAGAAAGAAGACAGAGAAGAGATACAGAGAGAGAGAGAGACAGGGAGACAGAAGACCAGAGAGAGAGAGAGAGAGAGAAGAGCAGAGCAGAAGAGAGAAGAGAGAGAGGATGAGAGAAAGAGACAGAGACAGAGATACAGAGAGAGAGAGAGACAGAGACAGGAGAGAACAGAGAGAGAGAGAGAGGAGAGACAGAGAGAGAGAGAGAGAGAGAGAGAGAGAGAGAGAGAGAGAGAGAGAGAGAGAGAGAGAAGAGGAGAAGAGAGAGAGAGAGAGAGAGAGAGAGAGAGAGAGAGAGAGAGAGACTGCCACTACCATCCTGGAGGCGTGATACAACCTTTTTGTTCGTCTGATCAAATCACGTAATCCTTTTTTCAGCCTTTTCTCCGGATCGTCTGTTATTGCACGTGCAATTTTCAGTCATGCATTCTTAAATCCTATTCTTATGGACTGAAAAAGAAGTTGCAGATTCTTGAAGAGCTGCGAAGGAGAAGGAGTCTAGCAAAGATAACGAATTCTTTCTCAACGATACGTATATTGTTGAGATGATGATAACAAGAATGAGGATGATAATGATGAAAATGATAATGATGATAACAGTATTTCTACTACTGTTACCACCACTACTGCTGCTTCTACTACAACTGCTAATAACAATGACAATAATGATAATAATAACAATAATGATATGACATTAATGGTGATAATATAGATACCTATAATCATATCAATGGCAATGATAATGATATAAGTAATGATATCATTGATAATGGTAATTGTACAAGCAGTGATAAAGATGGTGACAATAAAAGTGATACTACGAACAGTTATAACAGCAAATCTAATGATACCAAAGATCATAATAAAGATAACTTCGATACTGATACCGACGATAATAACAATAATGCTCATAACACCAACACTACAGTGAATATCGTTGGTAACAAATCAGTCGCACCGGCAGCAGGGGCATCACCGGCGAGCATCGTCACCATTAGAGCTAGCAATGACATACGCCACGATCATGGTGCTGGAAGAAGGGGAAGAGGAGGATGAAGAGGGAGAGAGGGAAGAGAAGAGAAAAAACGGTGAGAGAAAAGAGGGAGAAGAGAGAGAAAGAGAAAGAGAGGGATAGAGGGAAAGAGGGAGAGAAGGAGAGAGGGAGAGAGAGAGAAGAGAGAGAAAGAAAAGAGAAAGAGAAGAGAGAGAAAGAAAAGAGTAAGAGAAGAGAGAGAATAAACTGAGGAAAGAAAGAAAAGAGAAAGAAGAGTGAGAGAGAAGAGAAAGAGAAAAGAGAGAGAAGAGATATAGAAAAGAGAGAGAAGAGAGAGAGAGAAAAGAGAGATAAAAGAAAAGAGAGAGAGAAAGAGAGAGAGAGAGAGAGAAAGAGAGAGAAAGAGAGTACCATACGGCACAAATCCGGTGTTGATTCCTCCCTCCCGATCACTCCCGTCGGAATCCGTCACCAAATCGAGCTTTCAAGAGGGAATGACACTCCGTCTCTGGGATTCGTTAATTTTTGCAATTTTGAGGCAGATTTTGAATAATTCACCTTGCCTCCTCTTTATTGCTGGGAAAACATTCGCTTTTCTGTTTAGTAGAACCATGAAGCATGTTTTGTTTTGAAAATCTGGAAAGTATAGGAAAGTGTTACGGATTCTTCAATGATTCGATGTTTGGCATTTGATATTTATTCATTCATCTGAATATACATGTAGATAAATGAATAGACAGACAGGTAGATAGATAGACAAAGGGATAACCAGATGGACAGATAGACAGAAAAAGACACATAAACAGATAGGAACATATGAATAAAGATAGATAGATAGATAGAAAGAGCGATAGAGAGAGACAGAAAAGTAGAAATAGCTTAATACAGAGATACTTACTATTGCAACGTAATAGTTCAAGATTTTGTTGGTTTTTGTTAGTCAACAAATCTGCCTATCATTAATCTTATGAAGTATTAAGAGTTAGATGGATATGAATGGATGAAATAGTTAATCAGAATGCTGTAGTGACTCTAATGACGATTCAATTAATTAAGCAATTTGAGGGAGAGAACACCGCGAGAGCAGCACCTTTATCGTATTTTTTGTCCTTCGAGTGTTGGAAGAATCATTATAGACATTGTTGTTGTTGTTGTTACTATTATTATATTTATTATTATTGTTATTTTTATTGTTATTATTATCATTGTTATTATTATTATTATCATCATTATTATTATATTATCATTATATATAATATATATATATATATATATATATATATATATATATATATATTATTGTTGTTATTATTATATATATTATCATTGTTATTGCTGCTGTTATCATTATTATCATCATTATTATTGTTATTATTGTTATTGTTATTATTATCATCATTATTATTATTATCATTATTATTATTATTATTATTATTATTATTATTATTATTATTATTATTATTATTATTATTTATTATTATTATTATTATTATCATTATTATCATATATTTATTATTATATTATTATATCATTATCATTAATATTATTATTATTATTATTATAATAATTATTATTATTATCATTATCATTATCTTTATCATCATTATTATTATTATTGTTATTATTATCATTCTTATTATTATCATTCTTATTCTTATTCTTATCATCATTATTATCATTCTTATTATTATCATTCTTATTCTTATTCTTATCATCATTATTATCATTATTATAATCATTATCATTATTATTATGATTATGATCATTGATATTATCCTCACTATTAATATTATCACTATTATCATTACTATTTTAAGTATTGATATTGTTATTATCGTTATCATCATTATTAATATCATTATCATATTTATTATTGTTATCATTATTTTCACTATTACTATCATAATTATTGTTAAACATTCAAATTGATAATAACAGTGAAAATAATAACAACAATAATAATGATGACTATTATTATCCTTATTATTGTCATTATATCATCATCACTATTATCATTTCTATTATCTATCCTCATATTATATGATATTATGTGATATTATAATTACCGTTATCATTTACTATACTATTATCAACTAGTTATCATTTTATATATATTCATTGATTACTTTACTACTATTATCATTATCTTTATTATTCTTTATCATTTCATTATCATTATTATTATTATCATATATATTATTATTATTATCATTATTATTATCATCATCATCATAATTATCATCATTTCTATCATTATCATTATCATCATCATAAGCATTATTCTCTACCTTTATTGTTATCATGTTTAATATTTCTATTATCATTACTACTAATATCATGATTTTTATCACTATGATTGTTATCGTGATTATTATCATTGCCATTCAATATAGTTAATCTTCTTATTATTATCATCAGTATACTACAATGGCCATCTATAATTTTTTTATATTCATATTATTAATATAATAATATATAATTAATACACTATATATATTCATAAATATATTATTTAACAATATTTATAATACTAATATTTATAATTCTATATAATCATATATATGTATATATTTAATTTAATTATCTCAATTGTACTATCAATATATGTACTATATATATATATATTATATATATAATCATATTATATCATTATATATATATATATATATACAACTAAACATAATATACAATTAATATATATACACATACTATGTGAGCAAATATAAAAGGACAAAAGATGAATAAACAAAATTAAACTATGTTAATCGACCAAAAGAAAACATACAAATAAAATCACAAAATAATGCTATCTTTCAACCTTTTTATTTTCATATTTCCTCTCTTTTATGAATATTAGGCAACTCCGCTGCGTCCTCACGAAAGAGGCATCGGAGGCAATTAGCAAGGTATGCAATTCAGGCGGGCCTGCTGTGGGCGTGCGGCGTGCGGGCGTGCGGCGGAAGGAGGATGAGGGAAGGAGGGGAGGGGGAGTTGGGCGTGCTTTCCATCCTCGGATGGTTCTCGTCTGCTGTCGCCTCCTCCTCTCGGTTTTCCTCACGTGGTGTCTTTTGTGTTTGTGTTTGTTTGTTTATTATTGTGCCTGTGTGTTAGTGTGTGTTTTATAGTTTTTTTTTTCATAATTTAGTCCTTTTCTTAATTGTTTTCATTTATGGGTTTGTGTGAGTTTAGTAACTTGTCTTGTTTTGTTTTTGTTTTTCTATATTTTATCCTCCTTTTCCTCCCTCCTCGTCCTACTTCTTCTTGTCGTTCGTTAGCCCCCAATCATCACATCTCTCCTTCCTCTTTTTCTATCCTTCTTCCCTGTCCTTCCTCCTCCTCCTTCCCCTCCTCCTCCTTCGTCCTCCTTCCACTCTCTCCTCTCTCATTCCACTTCTCCTCCTCCTCTCCCTCCCTCCTCCTCCCCACCCCATTCCACTAGTATATTTGATATAGGTTTGTTTGACCACCATTATCATTGAAACTATTTTGTTCGCTGTATTATCTTAATGAATAATTTTGAGATGAGTGATCACGTGATTATGTTTTAGTCTCTATATTATAGATATCATAAAAAAAAGTTTTGATTTTAAAAAGGTAGATGAAAAAAAACTAATAATGGTCGCGTTATTTACAAAGAAAAGAATCAAAAGTATGTTACTCATAATAAGGCCTAATGTATTCTTCCGTTTCTTTTTTTTTATTTCTTTTTTTGCTCTTTTCCTCTTTCTCTTCACTTTCATGTAGCTTTCAGCCCCCTGTATTCTTCTTTTTCTTTCTCTCTCCACCCTCCCGTCTCCTTTTCCCTCTTCGCTTCTCATTCTCTCCTTTACTTCCTTTCTTTCACTTTTCCCTACCTTCCCACTGTCCTCCTTCCCCTCCCCTCCTATCGCTCCTCCTCTCACCTTAATCCCCCTCCCCTCCCCTCCTCATTTTCCCACTCCTCTCTTCCCCTCTCCCTACCCCTTCCCTCCCCTCACCCCTGCTTCCCTCTACACCTGATATTATATTATTATGTCAATTTTATATACAATGCTAACCTTTTTTTTCTCTCTACTCTATCTAATAATTTATGCACTCAGTTGCCATCTCCTGATTTTAGAAAGAATTTTAAGGTGCCGTCGATGCTATGAGTCCATTCGTTCCAGGTATTGCATCGTGTTCATTAGTTCATTGTGCGTATTGTTTTAAGGTTAATGCTTTGTTGTTTTTATTTAATTTATTAGTCTTTTTATTCTCTGTTGTTATTGATTGTCGTCTCTCACGTGTCTTATCTTTCTGTGACAGTGTTTTAGTTGACTTTACGTATTTTTTTTATTTTTTTTTTTAGTCTTTTGATTCTCTGTTGTTTTGATATTTCGTCTCTCGGCTCCATTCTGTGCCTGTTTTAAGATGCTTTTATCGTCTTTTTTTTTGAGTTTTTTTTTAGTCTTTGATTTTCTCTGTGTTGGATATGTCGTGTTCTCGGGACTTCCTTCTTGTTTGCGTGATTTTAAGTATGCTTTTGACGTTTTTTTGTTATTTTTTACGTCCTTTGTTTCTCTGTTAGTGTTTTTGATTTTCGTCTCTCGGGAGCTCCTTCGTGCGTGTTTTAAGTGCTTTGACGTTTTATTCTTTTAGTGTTTTTTTATTTAGTCTTTTGCTTCTCTGTTGAGTTTTGTGATATGTTCGTCTCTCGGGGCGCTCTTTCGTAATTTATGTGCCGTTCTGTTATTAAGTTGCTTTTGACTTTTTTTATTTGCGTTTTTTTAGACTTTGTCCTGTTGTTTGGATTGTTTCGTCTCTCGGCATTCTTTCTTGTTGCTTTTAATTATGGCCTTTGGCTTTATTTATTATTCTTATTTTTTATTATATTATTTTATTCTTTTTAAGTTCTTTGTTTTTCTTTTGTTGTTGGTAGATTTTTCGTCTCGTGGGGTTGTTTTCATACTTAGTTATCTGTTATTCTTTGGACAAATTGTGTCGTTCTTTTGTGAATCTTTTATCTGTTAATCTTATTACTCTCTCTATATTTCTTTTCTATTGGCATTTTTTTAGTTCTCTCTTTGTTTTCTCTATTCCTTCTAACTAATTCTTATGTATTAGTTTATTTCGCTCTTTTGATTTGTTGTTATCTATCTTTTGTCTATTATTTCTAGTTTAGAATTGGTCTATCCTTGTTTTTTCTCAATTTTTGTTATATTTGTGTTATTTTATTCAATTCGTCCTGTTTCTTATCATATTTGTGATTTAATCACTTTTATTCTATCTTCCTCCTGGTTTTTTTTATTTTTATTTTTGTTCTATATCTTTATGTTATTTCTCTGCATCTGGTCTTTCTTATTTTATATAACTCCAGAAGAGAGTTGTTTGTTAACGTTACACTCCCCCCTCCATCCACGCCCACCTCATCCCCTCGTATGTGCAGCACTCGTTATTCATGACCTCAGTGTGAATTCACATTAAATAGTTGTGATTAATGGTGCATTTACCGGTTGACCAGCTTTGATTTAATGCAAAATAATCACGAGCGACTGCATCGCAATCTCACCTTCTATAATCTTATACCCAGTTCCCCGCAAGGCCGAGTTTCCCGAAGTTTGAAGTCGGCCGGTAATCATAAGAATAATATTAATTATGATAACAATAATATTAACCATCACTATTATCATTATCATCTTCTTTTATCATTGCCATTATTACTCCTATAATCATTATCATCACTGTTACTGTAAATGTATACTTATTTTAATCATTATATTAATTGTTATCTATTGTTATGAATAACTATTCATATCATTATGAAAATATTATTATCAATATCAATACTATTATCCTTATTACTGTTATTATCACCTTTATCATCATCTTTACTACTATCATGATTATCATTGTAATTATCTGGGGTAAAGAAGGGCACCTCCTCGTGATTACATTAAGGCTTGTGAGCTTATTTTCTTATGAGAGTTCGGGTAGAATTAAAGTAGATAGTAATAGATTTAAGAAACTTTTATAGGTAGAATAAGTAGATATTTTATTCAAAGCGATGCGGGCAGACTCAGCCAGCGGCGGATTTTCGTTCTCTGAGTGTTCTTCTCGTGCGACTGCCTCACTGTCCTCGCTTCACGTGGAAAAATACTCCCT
>NW_020870961.1:382262-385239 GCF_003789085.1 Penaeus vannamei
CAACAATGGAACACCTGAACTTCATGCCAGGTACATGAGCATTTAATCTTCTATACATTTTTTTTTTTTTACTTTCTTTCTTTTTTTTTTAATGAATTCTGCATAATCTATAATCTGGTACACACCAACAAATGACATAGTTTCTCGTTCATTAGGTGATGTTTCTGTGTAATCTATTGAAAGAAAACTTTGAAATTATTTTACAATGATCCTGTGCTACTGCAAGACAGACATTTACTTTTGCTCTTTCTTCAAGTTCCATTGGTATGGCAAAAGCTGCATTGGAGGCCATCAATGGATGCAATCTCTTTGGGGAGAAAGGTGCATCTTGGTCCGTCATCTTTGTTGACATTGATGCACATAACCGCAACCGCAGCATCTTTGAAACACTGTTACCAAAAGAATCCAGTTCTAAGGTATGAGAGGTGAAAGAGCTATTTTGATAATAAAACAAAGTGAACTAATGTTGAAGGCTATTTTAATCATTATTGTGTTAAAAAAAAAGAAGTAAAGTTTTAGGCATGACCTGCAACTGCTGTTTGCTATTTTCAGTAGTTTATCTAAAAAGGTTAAGAAATTTAAAATGTTATTTATAGTTTTTATATTACATGTATATACAAGGGTACATTTTCTACTTTTCAGAGTGTTGATTCTAGTCTTCTTTGCACTATATCATTTCCTGCTTTTGCTACCCATGATCAGATGTTATATACTACTACCAGAAGTCAGGTAATACAAGATTTTTATTTTCTCATTGCCCTTGAGTGAAAGTAACCTAGTCAGTTGTGCACATATTTTGAATGACTTTTGAAGTAATAGTCAATTTGGCTTGCATGTTATCAGAAAGATTGTCCCCTATTTCCAGATACTTAATACTCTCCAAGGTGCTTATGGCTTCAAAAGGTTCCAGCGTGATGGGTACGGCACAGTTGTAGAAGATAAGGAAAGGAGGTACTACCATGCCTCAGAAACAAAGGTAAAGTATTATAATCAGTATTTAGATTGGTACAAATTATTTCAGCAGTTGTTTGGTCGTTTGTTGAACCCATTTTGTCTTTATTAAAGATTTCCCTATTCTTTTGACACATGTATTTTTTTCTTTTTTTCTTTTTTTTTAGGAATTTGAAAATATTGAGTGTGAGTGGCCTCTCTTCTACTTGTTCATGATCCTTGAAGGCATGTTTAAAGACTGCCAAGAGCAAGTGGAGCAATATAAGGCAAAACTGAGTCCATTGCTCAAGAAAGATAGATGGGGAGGTAAGGTCTACTACTTCCTTTTTCACTCCTTTTCCCTTTGAGGATGTAGGTATTGCAGAATAAGATCATGATTTTCCATTATTCAGTTTATGTTATTTTTCTAAATATATTATGTATAGACAGTTATTCTACAAATCACCTTGCATTTTTCGTGCAGCCCTTATCAGCTGTACTTGCAGATTTTCTCTTGCATGACTGGGAAAAGCAAGTCCTTATTATTTAGATTTTTTCATAATTCATGTTTATTTATCTCCAATATGTAAATCCTCAACTTCATAGAAGAATAAACTTAGCTAAGTAGCCTTGTACTCCAGCAAAGTGGAAGGGATGATTAGCTTTTGAGATGCACTAAGGAATTGAGTAGTTTTGTTATTAAATGTTAACTACTTCCCTTCAACCCATTCCACCAATACAGCATATGTACAAGACTGCGTATCTTAGTTTGATTAGCTTTTCTGGATTTTTGATTCATTAAATCTTTTCCAGATGCTGTAGTGCCAAAGTACTACTTCATACATAAGAACCATGTAAATGCAGAAAGACGTGATCCAGGATCTCAGGTGCGTATTTGGTTTATATATACATGTATTTATTATTATTATTGTTGTTGTTTTTCATTATTAATATTATTACTATTATTATTATTATTATTATTATTATTATTATTGTTATTATTATTATTATTACAAAATGTATTTTAGTTTCTATCATCTTTCTCCCTAATGTTTTTTTTTTTTTTTTTGTGTGTGTGTGTGTGTGTGTGTGTGTGTGTGTGTGTGTGTGTGTGTGTGTGTGTGTGTGTTTGTGTGTTCATAGAGCATTACCATAGTACCTCACCATAATTCTGAAGATATGGTATCATATCAAATTACAGAATTATTATTTCTCACTCATAACATACTTCAACTTTATTTTACAAACAGCCTCGGCAACCCAGCTCAGAGGGCACTCCTAGGAACCTCTTCCTGTGGGGTCAGAGTGTTTGGATAATAGCCTCTTTGTTGATGGATAAACTCCTGCACATCAATGAACTAGACTTAATCCGACGCTATTTGCCTTCTTATAACCGTCCTCGTAAAGGCGGGCGCTATTCAGCATTCCAGGTAAAGTTTGTGATTGTTCGTTTTCCTTTTTTTTTTTTTTTTCTATATTTCAAATGGTTGAAAATGAATAGCAGCTGGAAGGACACCGTGACTAGCAAGAGCAATTATCACCACTTAACTAGTCATGTGAGTGGGCTTTTATTTGCCATAAATCCAGCTTTCCAGTTTAAAGTTCTGTATAATGTGCTCATAGTTATGGTGGCTTTTCTTTTCTTTATTTCTTTTTACTCTTCTGCTTCAATTCTGTTGGTGGTATGGGGTGGTATATATGCTGTTACTTTAATTTCTATATTACATATTATTTTGTTTGTTATTTTAATTTATTTCTAGTATATAAAGGCTGCAGCAAATTTATGATGAATAGATTGATTATGAATATGAAGAACAAAATAATTATATTTTTTGTTTCTAAACTATACATTTATATATAATTCAAACTGGTTTCCATTTCCATGTTCATTTTTTTCTTCTTTTTTCTTTTTGGGAATAACTTATTTTTTGAAAGAGCATCACTGATCATGTGTAGTTCCTACATACAAAGTAATAAGCAGCTCTTGTTGAAGATACCTAAACGTATGTGTGCATATATATATATATATATATATATATATATATAT
>NW_020870961.1:385339-390339 GCF_003789085.1 Penaeus vannamei
AAATTTACTGGCCCCCTTTATCACAGCATTTGCACATGCTTAGGAGGGAATCATTCTACCCCCTCCGCCTCTAAAAATACCAACCAGCGCCGCGGCCCCTTTGGCTAATACCCGCACGCCACGCACGCATTATTTTCTCTCTCCCTTTCCCCCTTCTCTTTCTCTCCACCCATCTTTTCTAACCTCGCGCAGACGGTGTTGTTTTTAAGGACTTGGTTCAGCAACCGCGTCCGGACCGGCTGGAACGCCCCGTAAATATCAATGCATATTCCTTATCGGGAACACCATTGGCGATGCCGGCGGATCAATGAATAAACTTGAAGCAAATAAACCCAAGAGCAACCGGGCGCGCCTAGCCTCTCTCTCTCTCTCTCTCTCTCAGTCTCTCCACTCTCTCTCTCATCTCTCTCAGTTCTCTCTCTCTCTCTCTCCTCTCTCTCTCTCTCTCTCTCTCTCCCTCTCTCTCTCTCTCTCTCCTCTTCTCTCTCTTCTCTCTCTCTCTATCTCTCTCTCTCTCTCTCTCTCTCTCCTCTCTCTCTCTCTCTCTCTCTCTCCCTCTCTGTCCTCTCTTTCCTCTCTCTCTCTCTCTCTCTCTCTCTTCCTCTCTCTCTCCTCTCTCCTCTCCTCTCTCTCATCTCTCTCCCTCTTCTCTCTCTCTCCCCTATCCATTCTCTCTCCTCTCTCTCCCCCTTCTCCTCCCCCACCCCTCTCCTCCTCCCCTCCGTCCGTCTCTCTTTCCCCCTCTCCCCCTCCCCTCCTCTCCTCTCCCATCCTCCTCGTCTCTCTCTCTTCTCTCTCTCTCTTCTCTCTCTCTCCTGCTCTTCTCTCTATTCCCGTCTCTTCGCTCGCTCATCCCTCTTCTCTCCTCTCATCCCTTCTCTCTCCCTCTTCTTCCTCCCTCTCTCACCTCTCTCTCCTCTCTCCCTCTCTCTCTCTCCCTCGCTCTCTCCCTTCTCTCTCCCTCTCTCTTTCCCCTTCCTCCCTCCCTCGTCCCTCTCCTCCTCTCTTCCTCTCTCTCTCTCTCTTCTCTCTCTCTCTCTCTCTCTCTCTCTCTCTCCTCCTCCTCTCTCTCTCTCTCGCAAAGTTCTGAACGTTAACAGAACTCCGTCCGAATCCGGTGGAGATTTCGCTTCTTGTTCGATCTAGACCACAAAGACCACACACGGACTGAAATCAAGGGTAATCTCAACCAAAACGACAAAATACAACCCGCCGCCCGACAATACAACCCCCCCACCCCCCTCCCCCCAACCCAAATCAGCTGATTTTAATCCGGGGAATTTCGCCCGAGATATCTGCCGCGGACCAATAGACATGCGCCACGATCTAAAAAATCATAACAAAGGACGGAAGGATATCATGGAGCCAGCCTGCGCTCATGATCCAGCTAATCCGCAGTTCCTGTCCAGCACATTATCATCTCAAAGTCACCCGTGATGGATCGTCTTTTATCATAACTCTCATTCTTACGAGCGTCTCTCTGAAAAGGTGGACAAACAGACTGAAAGACTGAGAGGAGAGAGAGAAGAGAGAGGGAGAGGAGAGGAAGGGAGGGAGGGAGAGAGGGAGAGAGGGAGAGAGGGAGAGAGGGAGAGAGGAGGGAGAGAGGAGAGAGAGAGAGAGAGAGAGAGAAGAGAGAGAGAGAGGAGTGAAGAGAGGAGAGAGAGAGAAGAGAGAGGCAGAGGAGAGGGAGGGCAGAGAGGGAGGGAGGAGGGAGAGGAGAGAGAGAGAGAGAGAGAGTAGAGAGAGACGAGAGAGAGAGAAGAGAGAGAGAGGAGAGAAGAGAGAGAGAGAGAGAGAGAGAGAAGACAGTGAGAGAGAGAAGAGAGAGAGAAGACGATATTGCATTGATACGTATAACCTAGATCCCTATTACTTAAAATATAACCATTGTAATGTATATATGGACCTAGATCGTATTACTCAGATCTAACAATTAAACAACAAGTTCGTTTTGCCAACATTTTTATCTTGTTTAAAAAAAAACAACTAAATAGATAATGTGTATAATTCAAGAAGAGGCGCGGCTCTTGCTTGTGCTTCCTTTTCAGAGTTAATTTCTTTTATTATGACAGCGTGTGTGTGTGTGTGTGTGTGGTGTGTGTGTGTGTGTGTGAGTGTGTGTGTGTGGTGTGTGTGTGTTGATGTGTGTGTGTGTGTGTGTGTTGTGTTTTGTGCGTGTATGGCCTTTGATCTATCCCCATCCTATCTATCTATCTACATACCTATACTCTATCTATCTATCTATATCTATCTATCTATCTATTCTATTATTACCTACCATTACCTATTCATCTATCCATCTATATCACTACTAACCTATATACGTACGTATATATAACCCCATTGCACAGGATGTTGTTCGAGCCGTTCGATCCCCTTGGCGTTCCATCGTCCCATTCGACAAGAGAGGAATTTCCAACCCCCGTAAGTAATATACCTTGCACATGACCGAGGGATCATTAACCGCGTGAAATGACTATCGACACCCCCCCCACACCCGACCCAACCCCCACCCACAGCAACCCCCTCCAGTCTTGCCAGAATGTTGCACAAGACGACCCGGCGCGCCGTAGTATGAGTCAGTGACCTCCACCACCTCTTGCATTTTAGCACAAATTCGCTGCAAATTGCCGATTCACCCCCCCTCTTCTCCCCCCTCTTCCCACCCCTCATCCCTTCCACCGAGCAGCGGCCGTCTCCCCCCCCCCCCCACCCCACCCAACCTCGGATTCACCTCCCACCCCTCGGCCTCGCCCCTCGCCCCCCGCCCCTCATTGTACCTACGAGCCAACATTGCAACACTGACCGCAATATCGTCATGGCAACCTGCCATTACCTCGACCGTGAAATCGTGACCGTGATCTCCGGGGGCCCCGTTGTTACTATCCCTCTTTTACACGCTGTTATCCTCTCTTCTCTTTCCTTTCCCTTCCTCTCTTTGCTGCCTTCTCTTCCTTTTCATTTGTCTGTTTTCCATCTATTCATTTTCGCTTCCCTCTCTGCCTTCCCTTCTCTTCCTTCCACTTCTGTTCTTTCCATCTACTCATTTCGCTTCCTGTCTGTTTCCCTTTCTGCTTCCGTTTCCACTTCTGTCTGTTTTCCATCCTATTCATCCCCGCGTCTGTTCTGTTTCCCTTCTCTTCCTTACACACTATATGTCTGCTTCCCTTCTTTTCCCTTCTACTCTTCCCTGTTTCCCCTCTCTTCCTTTCCACTTCCTCTCGCTTCCTTCTTTTCCTTTCCAATTTCTCCCTGCTTCCCTTCTTTTCCTTTTAACTTTCGCTCTTCTTCCCTTCTAATTCCCCTCTATTCCCCTTCGATTCCTTTCCACTTCCTCTCTGCTTTGTATCTCTTCCCCTTCCACTTCCTGCTCTGATTCCCTCCCCTTCCTCTCTTTGTTTCATTCTCTTCTTTTCCATTTCCTCTCTGCTTTCCATCTCTTCCTCCAACTTCCTCTCTGTTTCCCTCTCTTCCTCTTCACTGCCTCCCTACTTCCCTTCCTCTCCCTTGACCCATTCGATCTCTCTCTCCTCCACCTCCTCTTCTATTTCTCCCTCCCCTCTTCCTCTCCACCTCCATCCTACCCCCCTTCCCTTCAACATCCCCCTCCCCATCCATTCTACCTCCCTCCTCCTCTTCTGCCTCCAGTTCTCTTCTTCTCTTTCTTTATCTCCCCATCTTCTCTTCTCTCGTTAGTACTATAAAATATAGATGCGTATTTTCCCTATTATGGAAACTACCCTTCGACAAGGACGCTGCTGCTACCTTCCGCTTCGAAGGGATAAAAGAAACATAAAATACAATAAAAACGAGACCCGGTAAACTATCCAACAAAACCAAAAGACACATCTAAAACTAAAAAAAAAAAAAAAATATATATATATATATATATATATATATATATATATATATATATATATAAAATAAATAAATATAAAAATAGAATACAGATAAAAGGACACAAAACTTCAAATCATCAGCGATAAAGACGTCAAACCCACCAACTCTTCCCAAAAAATCTTTATCTTCCACCCTCCCCTCTTCCCCCACTTTCCTTTTCTTCCGCCACCTCCACCCCCACCCCCCAAGGGACATCAACCTATATGCGGGACACGTAAAAACAGGTCTGGTTTTGGAGGTTGGGGGAGAGGGGTGGAGGGCGAAAAGGAGTGAGGGAGGGAGGGAGACAAGGACGTGAGGATCAGGAGGAGGAGAGGAGACAAAAAGATGAGGGAGGAGGAACAAGGGTAGGGAGGAGGAAAAGAGTGAAGGGAGGAAGAAAAGAAGGGAGGAATGACAGTGTAAAGGAAAACGGTATACGTGATGCCGTGCTGATATATAAATTTCTTGTTTAACTTTTCTCGTCACAAAAACTCTAGCTCTCCACTCGCTCGTGATGTCTTTTACTGAGGCTACCAGGAGGAGGAGGAGAGGAGGAGAGGGGGAGAGAGAGAGAGAGGGAGGGGGAGAGAGAGGTAGGGGGGGAGAGAAAAGAGAGAGAGGAGGAGAGAGGGAGAGAGGGGAGGGAGGGAAGAGAGAGAGAGAGAGAGAGAGAGAGAGAGAGAGAGAGAGAGAGAGAGAGAGAGGAGAGAGGAGAGAGAGAGGAGGAGAGAGAGAGAGAGAGAGAGAGAATCAGACAAACAGACATAGAATCTCTCTCTGTCTCTCTCTCTCTCTTCCATTCTCCCACTGTCTCCCACTCCACAATCATCCGTGTTCCTCCCCCCCCCCCCCTCTACTCCACACCCTCTCTTCCCCCGACCAAAAGCGATCATTCCCGGCTTTCTGTTAATCCGCTCCACGATTTTGAAATCCTTCCTTCCCGCTAAGTTTCTTGAGGACTTTTCCCCTCGCCCACTTTCTTCTTCCCCTTCGCTGTCTCTCTATACTTCCTTTCTCACTTCATCTCACCTCATTTCTCGCTCCAGCTCATCTCATTATATTACCAGATTCGTCTCTGCTTTTTTTTTTCTTCTTCCAAGTTATCTGTCTTCTTT
>NW_020870961.1:395339-417839 GCF_003789085.1 Penaeus vannamei
GGGTAAACTGAGGATGGGTAAAGGGTAGAGGAAGGATTGGTAAAGGAGAGGGAGATATGTGCAAAGAGCAATGAAAGGAAAGGGAGGACGGGCAAGAGCAAGGGAGCGATGGAAAGAGCAGAGGGAGGGATGGGCAAAGAGCAGAGGGAGAGATGGGTAAAGAGCAGAGGGAGATACGGGTAAAGAGCAGAGGGGGATAAGGGCAAAGAGGCAAGGGAGGATGGGCAAAGAGCAGAAGAGGGTTAGAGCAGAGGGAGGGACGGCAAAGAGCAGAGGGACGATGGGCAAAGAGCAAGGGAGCGGATGGGTAAAGAGCAGGGGAGATAAGGGCAAAGAGCAGAGGGAGATATGGGTAAAGAATAAAGGGAGGGACGGCCAAAGAGCAGAGGGAGCGATGGGCAAAGAGCAAGGGAGCGATGGGTAGAGAGAGGGAGGGAAAAGAGCAGAGGGAGATACGGGCAAAGAGCAAGGAAGCGATGGGCAAAGAGCAGAGGGGGATAAGGGCAAAGAGCAAGGAAGCGATGGGCAAAGAGCAAAAGAGCAGAGGGAGCGAAGGGCAAAGAGCAAGGAGCGATGGGAAAGACAGAGGGAGCGATGGGCAAAGAGCAAGGGAGCGATGGGTAAAGAGCAGAGGGAGCGGCCAAAGAGCAGAGGGAGATGGGCAAAGAGCAAGGAAGCGATGGGCAAAGAGCAGAGGGGGATAAGGTAACAGAATGGGCTGGCAAAGAGCAAGGGAGCGATGGGCAAAGAGCAGAGGGAGCGATGGGTAAAGGGGACTCCGCGTTGACAGGTATTACGGGCAACTTCCGGAGTGTACCGCTGAACGGGGTCGCAGCCGCCCTCCCGCCGGAAACCTTTTTCATTGTCGGTCGTTTCAGGGTCATCACTCTCGCTCGGCTTCGGACTTGGGTTTGACGTGCTTTTAGTTGTATGTTTTTTATCTTTTTTATCTTTTTTATATGGAGGTATACGTAGTACAGTGGCGGACAACAGTCATGTCATAAATTGAAGCTTCGAATCTGTCTTTATACGAAAAGTGTGGCGTTGAGCGCATGTTCGAAACGGGATTCGAGATAGGTTTGGCAAGAGTTTTGACTGCACCTATTTTCCCATTATCAGATACACTCATACATCATCATCATCATAAAAAAACAGGGAGAGAGAGAGAGAGAGAGAGGAGAGAGAGGAGAGAGAGAGAGAGAGAGAGAGAGAGAGAGAGAGAGAGAGAGAGAGAGAGAGATGAGAGACAGACAACAAAAGATCCAATTCTGTGATTCCAACTTTACCCACAAACCCAAGTTCAATCCCCAGCCACAATGTTCGCAGTTACGAGGCTGACACACTGAACGAATCGCACAAGAAACTGCAACTCGAATCGGGCGACATTTACACGCTCTATTTTCTCCTCGAAGTGTTTATCAAAAGTTCTAGAATCAAGTGTCAAGTGACCAAAATCAACAACTAAATATGATAATGAAGTAGCTATGCAGGTAAGGAGGTCGATGGATTTCTTAGGTCTCAGACGCGGCACAATAAGCCTCAATAAGCCTAAAAAAAAAAAAAAAAAAAAAAAAAAAAAAAAAAAATTGTCGCCCGCTCTGGCTCCAGAAAGCCCAGTCACGGCGGCGCGTCCTGGAGACTAAGGTGGGATGGGGGGGGGAGGGGAATATATATGTCACTTGATTTTAACTCATGAGCATCCACCGTTGCAATTGCATTTTAAGATCATTTTTCGCCAAAAGAAAAAAAATACGCGAGGGAAAGAATATATTAAAGGTTTATTTATATGCGCTGCCCAAAACGGGCCAAGAAGTCTAAGCTTCTACCCAAACGGGCTGAGCCTCAATTGACCCAAAGGGCCCACCAGTCAAGTATTAACTTCGCAGATCTGAAGGACGGCACTCTAGTGTTCACCTTAACTGGGGAAAGGGAGGGAGAAAGAGAGAAAAGAAGAAAAAAGAAAGAGAAGGGAAGGGAGGAGGGAGGGAGGGAGGAGGAGGAGGAGAGGGGAGAGAGGGAGTAGATAGATAGATAGATAGAGAGAGAGAGAGAGAGAGAGAAGAGAAGAGAGAGAGGGAGAGAGAGAGAGAGAGAGAGAGAGAGAGAGAGAGAGAGAGAGAGAGAGAGAGAGCAGAGAGAGAGAGAGAGAGAGAGAGAGAGAGAGAGAGAGAAGAGAGAGAGAGAGAGGAGAGAGAGAGAAGAGAGAGAGAGAGAGAGAGAGAGAGAGAAAGAGAAAGAGAAAGAGAAGAGAAGAGAAGAGAAAAATGTGCGCGGAGCCCATCAGACCGGCTCACCACGTCGCCATTAATAAAGCGGGTTCCATCGTCCTCCAAAAACCGTCTCCATCAATCACCGCCGGCGCGCTCCTTCGTGGGAATCCCTGCCAATCTCGCGCGCTCCCTCCTTCGCATTCCGGCCCTCCTATCACCCTCCCCTTCCCTCCCTGTGCCCTTCCTTTCCCTCTGCCCTCTCCTCTCCCCCCCCCATGCCCCTTCGCCTTCCCCTTCCCCATCCCCTTCCCTCTCCCCCTCCCTCCCCTTTCCCTCCCTCCCTTCCCCTTCCCCCTCCTTCTGCCCCTCTCCTCCCCTCCCCTCCCCTGAACCTCTCCTCTCCTCCCCTTCCTCCTGACCCTCGCCTCCCCCTTCCTCTTCCCCTCCCCCCCCTCCCCTCCTCCCCTCCCCTCCCCTCCCTTCCCCTCCCCTTCCTCTTCCCCCCCCTTCCTCCCCCTCCCCCTGCCCCTCTCCTCCCTCTACCCCTCCCCCTTTCCCCCTCTCCTCTCCCCTCCCATTCCCCCTCCCCTCTTGAGATGATAAAAGGGCTTTTCGAGCGGCCTTCACCTTCTACGACGGAGAGCTTCCAGGAAACCTCCCAATTCCCTTTACGATGTCGGCGGCCGAGGCGACGACGACCTGCCAAGCCGAGCAACTGGGATAAGATAGAGGCTTCGAGGGAGGAGTCCCGGTCGGCTGATTTATTCTGTTGGGAGCTTAGATATACTGGATCTCTCTCTCTCTCTCTCTCTCTCTCTCTCTCTCTCTCGTCTCTCTGTGGTGTGGTGTGTGTGTGTGTGTGTGTGTGTGTGTGTGGGTGTGTGGTGTGTGTTGTTGTTGTGTGTAAGTGTGGTGTGTGAGTGGTAGTGAGAGGGAAGGAGGAGAGAGAGAGAGAGAGAGAGAGAAAGAGGAGAGAGAGAGAAGAAGAGGAGAGAGAGAGAGAGAGAGAGAGAGAGAGAGAGAGAGAGAGAGGCAGAGGCGACTGGGTACGAGTTGTCTTGTCTGCGTGATAACGCTTTATTCCTTCTGTGTTTCTTAATTTGGAAGACAAATTAGATGTCTTATAGCCTACCCCTGTGTCCCTTGAATTACCAATATCCAAGTGCCAACCTGATCAAATACTGACAACCCGACATACATGGGTGCATGAACTATTTTAACGACAACTAAAATCCATTAACATCAATCACTATGCCATATATAAGTGCGAATACATACTGCTACACTGCTAACCTCCACCTGCTTTTAGGACAACTGCACTCTGGCTCCAAGTTTGGTCTCAATGACTTATTTTCTACGGGTCAGTGAGCTCAAGCCACGCCCCCCAGTGGCACCCTAATAGGACTTGTTTGACACTTGTTTTCATGGAGGTAATATCTACTACTGGCGTCGTAACCTCTAAGACAACTAATAACAAAATGTTGGAGATGAAAAGATGACTCGATTATAAACGAATAAATGATGATCTTATGAAGTTATTCAGCATGAGGCGATCTAAATACAACAACACAACTAGATACAATACATATGCTGCAATTGACAGAGCATTCGTCATGAGTCTTCGAGAGGTACCCTAGTTACTCATGTTGACAAAAGATATACATTGTTACATGTTTCTTCAATTTCATCTCTTCCATTCAATTCATTTATAGTAACATATGATTTTACTTTCCGAAAGTGCGTGCGCGCACGCAGAGAGAGAGAGAAGAGAGAGAGAGAGAGAGAGAGAGAGAGAGAGAGAGAGAGAGAGAGAGAGAGAGAGAGAGAGAGAGAGAGAGAGAGAGAGGAGAGAGAGAGAGAACAAAACAAAACAAAAAAACAACCAAACAAACCCCAGATGAATGAAAGAGCCCCGGCCTCAACGAGAAGCGAAATCAAGATCAAGTCCCGTAGATACAAGGCGTGGCGAGAGGAGCTGACCCAGCAAGGTATAAGGCGGGGCAGAAGGTCACGGCGGGGGGGGGGGGGGGGGCGCCTTGCAAATGCAGAGCAACAAACTCGACTTGGCAGACAATGTCCTGTTCCCTTGCCAGCGCGCATGTCCATCCCAGCTTCCTCACTTGTTTCGTCTTATTTACACATTCCTCGAGTTCTATGACCTCTTCCTCATTCGTCTTGGATTAATAATATCTCGCATATGAATGAATTTCGGAATAAAAGGGAGGAACGTGAGGCTAAATATGAACAGATAGTATTTACACTGTACCTTGCTGAACTTCAGGTGTGTGTGTGTGTGTGTGTGTGTGTGTGTGTGTGTGTGTGTGTGTGTGTGTGTGTGGTGTGTGTGTGTGTGTGTGAGTGAGTGAGTGAGTGAAGTGAGTGAGAGTGAGTGAGTGAGTGAGTGAGCAGTGTGGTGTTGCTGCTGTGTGGCATGTGCTTGCGTGAGTGTGCTTGTGTGTGTGCGTACGTGCGTTCGTGCATGCATACGCCCGTGTGTTTTACTTTAAAAACAAACAGACAACCTGACGCAACTCCTTTAACAAATCCCCGCACGAACGAAATATCCACTCTTGGCTCTTTCGCCATCGCATCAAAAATTCAGGGCAGAGTCAGCACCACCGCCGGCGCGGCACTCACAGTCACAGACACAGTCACAGTCACAGTCACAGACACGCACACACACACACACACGCACACACACACACACACACACACACACACACACACACACACACAAACACACACACATATCCATAATACATACACACATACAACATACATACACACACACACACACACACACACACACACACACACACACACATACACACACCACCACACACCCACCACTCCCACACTTCACCAACACAAGGGGCATCCCCCTCTCCTTCCGCTGCTATCTCTACTACCCCCCGAGTTACCCTCCCACCCTCCCTTTTCCCCACCCCCAATCCACCAAAAAGAGGCACCCCCTCCCTTCCTCCCATCCCCTACTACCCCCCAAGGTACCCTCCCCACCCCTCCCCTTTCCCCCACCCCAACCCCACCAAAAAGAGGCACCCCCTCCCTCCCTCCCATCACCTACTACCCCCCAAGGTACCCGTCAACACGGGGTCGTTGCCACCAGACGCCACTAGACTCCGCCAGACCCCACCAGACCCCGCTAGACCCCGTCAGACTCCGCCAGACCCTACTAGACCTCGCCAGACCCCAGGCAGCCAGAGCCCCGCAGCGCCGCATCCGATGAACCCGTGGCTCAAGAACGGCCTTGACAACGCAGGCGAAAGCAGTGAACGTGAGCGCGTCGTGGAGGGGGGGGGGGGGTGTTCACGTTCAAGCAGGCAAGCAAGGGGGTGTTCACGTTCAAACAAGCAAGCAAGTTAGGAAAGCAAGGGGGGGGGTCACGTTCAAGCAAACAAGTTAGGCAAGCAAGGGGGGATTATTCACGTTCAAATAAGCAACCAAGGAGGGGTGTTCACGTTCTATCAAGCGAGTTAGACTAGCAAGGGGGGGGGGTGTTCACGTTCAAGCAAGCAAGCAAGTTCGAAAGCAGGACTCCAGTAGCTCGGCGAAGACCTTGCTATGTTGTCGTAGGAATGGCCATGTTCTTCTCTTCCGATTCCCATTCCAGTTTCTGATTTCTATCAAGTCAACTCCCTTTTCGCCATTCTTCATTTTCCGTATTTTCTTCTTTCTTATCCCCACAAAAGTAATGAATACGAAAAACAAGAAAAGAAAATGAACCATTTCACAAACGAAAATTCTATTACTACTACTAGTAATAGCAATAATAATGATGCTTCCAAAAATAAGAATAAGAACAAAAACATAGACATGAAAGCAATAATATAATAATAATAATAATAACAACAACAACAATAATAATAATAAAATACTCGACCAAAAGGACCAAGATCTATAAAAGCAAAGTGCAGCATTCAGCAATCCCGACTTCCTTAGACCTCGCTGCAGCACCATAAATACTTGCAAAACGAGGTCTTCTGCAATACACTCGCTAAACATTATGAATCGAATTGTAGGAACGATTTTCCGGCGTGGCTCCTTCCTTCCTTCGCCACTCCCTTTCTCCCTCCTTCCTATTCCTTTCCTTTACCCATCCTTCCTTCTTTCCCTTCCTCCCCCCTTCCCTCCTTCCTTGTCTTCCTCCACCTTCCCTCTTCCTCCCTCCTTCCTTGCCCTCCTACTCCCTTCCCTCTTCTTCCCTCTTCCCCATCCATCTTCCTCCCTCCCCTTGCCCTCCTTCCCTTTTCCTTGCCCTCTTCCCTCCTTCCCCCTTTCCCTCTCTCTCCCTCCCTCCTTCCTTGCCCTTCCCTCCCTCCCTAGACGAGAACGGCGCCAGCATGCCCGAACCGGATTTTGCAAGTCCAGTTATTTTTAAGTTAATGCACTGCAATGGCACAGTAAGGTCAAGCTATTCCTTACCGTCGCCACGCTGGGTTAGTCAGACACACAAGACTCAAACTCACAGACAGACAGACACAGACGCAGAGCCAGACACGACGCAGACACGCAGACACACACACACAGACGTGGGTTATTTTATCGAGTAAAGACAAGAGCTCGGTTTATATACGTTTTGAATCTTCCTATTGTTGGTCGTATTCAAATATGGTTCAAACGGGCCAGCAGTTTTTGGGGTTAATACAACGTAGTTTCACGTAGCCATAACTTGTTACTATTGACAAAGAAGGAAAAAAACATGTATAAATCAATCAATCAAGAAAAATAAGGAAAAATCAATCAGTAAAAATGAATAAACAAATCAATAAAAATAAAGAAACATCAATTAGTAAAAATAAATAAATAAATAAAAATAAAGAAACATCAATCAGTAAAAATCAATTAATCAATAAATAAAAATAAAGAAACATCAATCAGTAAAAATTAATAAACAAATCAATAAAAATAAAGAAACCACAACCAATAAAAATAAACCAAACCAAAGAAGAATCTCATAAAAAACAATCAAACAAACAAAGAAAAAAGTACAAAGCAAATAGCCAATACAAAACAAAGCAATCCAACGCTACCCAAATTAAATGCTTCCATAAAAAAAAATCAAGGAGAAGGAACTCCTGGGGTGATCGCCGCAGTCATAAACCTCTGCTTATCCACTAATCTCCTCTAACAATCAAGATAAAGAGATACCCAAGGGGATCCTATCGACCGCGAGGCTTTCCTGCCAGATTCAGATTCCTATCACTATTTGATAGTCGACTCTCGAGAGACTGAATTCGACTCTCGAGAGATTGAATTCGACTCTCGAGACTGAATTCGCCTCTCCTGAGACTGAATTCGCCTCGAGATTCGAGACACTCTCGAGATTCGAGACTCTCGAGAGACTTCTCGTGACTGTATTCGACTCTCGAGAGACAGAATTCGCCTCTCGTGACTGTATTCGACTCTCGAGAGACAGAATTCGCCTCTCGTGACAGTATTCGACTCTCGAGAGACAGAATTCGCCTCTCGTGACTGTATTCGACTCTCGAGGCTCTGAATTCGACTCTCGAGATTTAATTTACTTCCCAATATTCTAAACTCGCCTCTCGTGACTGAATCCACCTGTCAAGACTTCAAAATTCGATTCTCGGGACTGAATTCAACTCTCGAGACTCACTATTCTAAACTCGTGACTGATTAAACCTCTCAAGACTCAAAGGTCGTCTCTCGTGACTGACTTCGCCTCACAACTCACAACTCGACTCTCGAGACTGACTTCACCTCTCAAGATTTAAAAATTCGCTTCTCAAAATTCAAAATACGCCCCATCTCCACACCGCCCTATTACACCTCTCAAGACTCAAAAATTTACTCAAAATTCAAAATTCGCCCCCATCCCCCACGCCCCGCCCTCCAACACAGCATAGACCCTTCCCCAACGGCCAGCACGACAACCACACAACAGCACAGAGGCTCGGGGAGTGGGGACAATACAGTAACAACCTATAATCCAATTAGTCCCAGTCACCAGCATGTCGACGCTGCCCGACACTTGTGGTTGTTTCGGAATTCCCTCGACACTTGTCTGAGAAAATTCCGTTTCAGGCAATAAAATGAAATTCCTCCAAACACCTTGAAAGTAGTATATGTTAATTTTAATCTTAAATCATCAATCATTCTATAATTCTCCCCTTCTCTTGCTCTTTCCCTTTATCCCCTTCCTCTCTTCCTGTTCTCTCCCTCCAACATCCTCTCTCTCTGTCCTCTCCCTCCCAACCTCACCGGAAGGTATTCGATAGACTTCGAAAATCGATAATTACCCCCGGGCGAAACACAACGATTAATTGCCAGCGCTCGACTCCCTTGGCGTACCCGGAGGGACAGGTAGAACGAAGGAAGGGGGGGGGCGGTAGGAGGGGAGGGGGGAGCGAATACCTCTCCACTCTGAATCCGAAAAGGGATAGAAAAAAATATATGAATAAACACAAACAATAACGAAAAAAAAGAGATTGGCGGAACGAACATCAAGCGTCCAAAATACCCCAGCAACTTGCGAAATGTCAGTTCATGTTGACTGCCTCTTTAATGAGCCCGCATGTTACGTCAGCGCGACAGACGGCCCTCCAACCCCCTCCAAACCCCCTCCGAGCGACCCCCCCACCCCACCCCCTCCCAGCCTCGACCGGCATCTGCGCCCAGGCTGTGGTTTCCCGTATTTTGAACGCCACCAGGAGTCAGCTTCCCGATTCACTCATTTTCATAACTCGTTTCTCCCCTTGCTCTTTGTCTGCTACGAGACTCCCCTTTAGATCGTATCATATTATCGTCCCTGTGATTCGCTTGTCTTACCCTCTTCTGCTTCCTTCTTCTTTGCATGTTTCTTATTCACCGTCTTTCTTCATACTGCTCTTCGCGTATCATATCATATTATCGTCTCTGTGCTTCCGCTTGTCTTACCCTCTTGTGTCCTTCTTTACATATTTCTTATTCACTGTCTTTCTTCTTTCTTCGCGTCTCCTATTCTCCTGCTTCATAACAAACCCTTCACGCCCTCACTTGATTCTATTACACTATGTCACCTTTGTCATTTCGTTAGCTAATGTCTGCAAAAATATAACCCTCTCTCAATCCTTCCCCAGTCTTCGAGTTTGTACAATTTGGAGTGTAATTATCTGTTTGAGGTTGTCTCCTTTATCAGTCAGTATCTTTTTTATCACCGTCTCTTCCTTACTCCTTCCATCACTCCTTTTCCATCCCTATATTTATCTCTCCTTCACCTACGACTTGGTTACCTCTCCTTCTTTTTTCCCATTACTCCTTTTTTTCTTTCCCCTTCCTCACATACCACTATTTTTCCTATTTTTTCTCTCTTATTTTCTTTCCCTCATCACTCCATTTCCTCTCCCTCCTTTCACTACTTATCGTCGTGTTTTTTAATGCCTTCACTCCCCTCTCACTCTATCCCCTTCCTTTCCTTCTTCAACCACCCATTCTTCAGTCTTTCCCATTTCCATTCCGTCTTCTTACCTCGCTTTACTTTCTCTTCCCCTCACTTGCTCCTCTTACTCTTCCCTCTCACCATGCCACTTCCCTCCCTCTTCTACCTCGTCTTCCCCTCTGATGCTCCCCCAATTGTTCCTCTTAGCCTCCCCTCCTTCCCCTTACCTTTGTACCTTCCAGCACCCCATTTCCACTCTTTTCCCCTTGCTTTCCTACCACTTTTCAGCCCCTTTTCCCTTCGTTCTCTCCTCGACTTCCCTCCTCTTTCAGCTCCTTTTATCCTTCATTCTCTCCTCGACTTCCCTCCTCTTTCAGCTCCTTTTATCCTTCATTCTCTCCTCGACTTCCCCTCTCTTTCAGCCCCTTTTCCCCTCATTCTCGCTTCGCCTTCCCCTCTCTTTCAGCCCCGTTTCCTTTTCTCGCCTCGCCTTCCCCTCTCTTTCAGCCCCCTTTCCCTTCATTCTCGCCTCGCCTTCCCCTCTCTTTCAGCCCCTTTTATCCTTCATTCTCTCCTCGACTTCCCTCCTCTTTCAGCCCTTTTCCTCATTCTCTCCTCGACTTCCCTCCTCTTTCAGCCTTTTATCTTCATTCTCTCCTCGACTTCCCTCCTCTTTCAGCCCCTTTCCTTCATTCTCGCCTCGACTTCCCCTCTCTTTCAGCCCCTTTTCCCTTCATTCTCGCCTCGCCTTCCCCTCTCTTTCAGCCCCTTTCCTTCATTCTCTCTCGCCCCCTCTTTCCGCCCCTTTTCCCCTCATTCTCGCCTCGCCTTCCCCTCTCTTTCCGCCCCTACTCTTCCCTCCATCGCCCACAACAAGCGATGTCCTCAACACGGGGATAAACTTCGCGATATTGCACAGACTCCGGGAAAAAATTGCCCGTCCAGCGCTTCTCTCGTTAGCGGCTGGATTTATATTCCGTATTTTTTTTCTTTATTCTTATCTTTTTTTAACTTTCTTTTCTCTCTCTCTCTTCTTCTCTTTTCTTTCTCTCTCCCTCTCTCCATATTTCTCTCTTCTTTCTTCTTTCTTTCTTCTCTCTCTCCCTCCTCCCCCCCTCTCTCTCCCGCCCTCCCTCTCTTCTCTCTTTCTTCTCTATTTATCTCTTTCTTTCTCTCTCTCTCTCTAAAGCTTTCTCTCCTTCTCTGAAAACCGTATGGCAACGGCGTTTTAGTCATTTCATAAAGTGTTGCTAATGTTGTTAACGCTTACCTATCAAGTTCAGTACAAAAAATGGAAAAGGCAAGATAAAGGGAGGATGGAGATAAGGGGAGGGAGAGAGAGAGAGGGGGAGGGGGAGGGGGAGGGAGAGGGAGAGAGGAGAGGGAAGGGAGAAAGGGAGGGAGAGGAGAGAGAGAAAGAGAAGAAGAGACAGACAGAGAGAAGAGAAGAGAGGACAAAAAGAAAGGAAAGGAAGAAAGAAAAAATAGGTAAGTTAACCGCTCCCATCCCGTAGTCCATTCACAAACCCCAAATGAGATTCTTATCTAACTGCGTCCTATCCACAGCCGTAATCCATCCCGCTCTCCTCTCCCTCTATCCCTCCCTTGCTCCCCCTCCTTCCTCCTTCTCTATACCCATGTCGCCCTCCCTTCCTCTCTCTTCCCTCCCTATACCCATCACTCCGTCACTCCTTTATTCTCCCTCTTTCTCATTTCCTCCTTTCTTCCCCCCTCTTTTGCTCTCTCTCTTTCTCCTTCCCTTCTCCTCTTTTCCTTCCTCTCCTTCTCCCTCCCTCCCTTCTTCCTCCTTCTCTTTCTCCCTCCCTCACTCCCTTCTTCCTCCTTCTCTTTCTCCCCTCCCCCTTCTTCCTCCCTCCCTCCTTCCCTTCTCACTTCTTGCTCCTCCCCTCCCTCTTCCCTGGCACAGCCCAAAGCCCCCCCCCCCAGCCCGCCCGCCGCCCCGCCGGTGCCATCCGCCCGCGGGGCTTAATCGCGCCGTAAATCCGTATCAGCGCCGATGCAGGAACCCCGCCCACCCATAAACCTCTCGCCGCACGCCCACTAACGCCGCCCGGGGCTCCATCGGCGAGCGGGCTGAATGGGCGCCTCCTCTCCCAACTTCCCTCCGATCGCCGCCTCCGGGAGCTGGGAATGGGAATGAAACTTTTCCCAAGTGCGTTCCGGAGGCAATCTGCTCGCTCCGTCGCGGGAATCGTAAATCAGCTTAATATTTGGTATCTTGGTTTGGATCGGTTTTGCATCACGCGTCGAATGAGTGTTTCCTGACGTCTATGTATTTATATATTTATTTTTATTTTATAAAAAAAAATATATATATCTATTTATATTTATTTAATTTATATTTATATATATTTATATTTATATTGTATTTATAAAAAAAAAAATATATATATATATCTATATTTATTTATATTTATATTGTATTTATAAAAAAAAAAAAAAATGAAATGAAGGAAAAAAATGGAATCCTATTTTGCATTCAGGACTTCCTTTCTTCCTTCCCTTCCTCTTTCTTTCTTACTGACATACCTTTCTTTCATTCTCTACAGACTGAAACCATCTACAGCAGCCACCCCTCCCTCGTATTTCTTTCCTCTCCCTCTACTTCCCTCACCACCATTATCTTCATTACTCCCATTACCTCCCTTCCTTCCTTTTCTCCCATTTCCTTAACCCTCCTCCCTTCTCTCGCATTTCCTAGTCACCCCTTTTTTCCCCCTCATCGGTTTCCGGATAATGTCTCGCCATCGTCTAGCCACATCCCACAAATCCATGGCTGAACAAACATTGTAATTCTATTTAAGGCATCATCGTTGCATTTTCCCCCTTGCAACATTGGTATTCGGATCAACGACGTAACGAGTGCCCTCCCCCCCCCCACCTCACACTCCTCCCCCTCCTCTATCGTCTGGTATTATGAAATTTTATGAAAATTTGTTCTGAATGTTTGTCTTCACTGCCGCTGATGCGATTCAAGGATGTGCAGAGATCCAAGTATAAGAAGAAGGTTTAATGCAAACTAGCATGTTTTATTTTCTCCTTTCTTAGGGAGGATAGGAAAAGAAACAATAATAAAACAAAATATGAAATGAGAAAGGACGAAATAAAAGGAACGTACCTACGGGTTCACCTGACCACACGCCTATAAGTAATCCGAATTATGAACGCAGTAATCCGAACTAGGAACGCATAGAAAGGACCGAAATAAAAGGAACGTAAATACGGGTTCACCTGACCACACGCCTGTAAGTAATCCGAACTATGAACGCAGTGATGGGGGTATTTAGCCTGGCATCGTCAATAAAGCATTAGGAGGGGGTGTGGCTACGAGTACTGGGCTGGGACAACACGGAGAGGGTCAAACGCCAAGCAAAGGTCAAGCCAGATGTCCGCCTGCTGACTCACGCACCCTTTGCTCACTCGTTTTACATGCAGGCGATTCTTCTTCTTCTTCTTTGTCTTCCTCTTCTTCCTCGTTTTCTAATGTTTCTTGTTATTATCTCATTTTCTTCCTCGTCTCCAACTTTTTTTTATTTTACCACCTCTTCTCATCTGTTCCTCCTCCTTGTTACAGTATTCTTTTTCTTCTTCTTCCTCTTCGTCGTAGTCTTCTTCTTCTTCTTCTTCTCTTTGTTAGTTCTTCCTCTTCGTCGTCGTCGTCGTCGTCGTCGTCGTCGTCTTCGTTCGTTTCTTCTTCTTCTTCTCCCATCTCCCTCTCCTTTTTCCTCCCATCCTCCTTCTTCCACTCATACCATAATTCGCCTTCGTTTCTTCCCGGGACGAAAAACAGAGGAGTCAATACATGTTACCAGCTATTCTCGCAACCTCCAAGGATAAATGGTGTTGCCTCTTATCCTTTCGCAACTTACGCCTATAACAGCTTTGCAAGAGATATAACAAAGGGGAAAGGTACATGTAAATTTCGATATTCACAATCTATTATGAGATGGTTCGGAAGTGAATATAATCGATTTAGTGAGAATCCTTTCATCCATTAAGCATGGGATAGCTCGTATAATTTCGTCATAGCGGAGAGAGAGAGAGAGAGAGAGGGAGAGGGAGAGAGGAGAGAGAGAGAGAGAGAGAGAGAGAGAGAGAGAGAGAGAGAGAGAGAGAGAGAGAGAGAGAGAGAGAGAGAGAGAGAGAGAGAGAGAGAGAGAGAGAGAGAGAGAGAGAGAGAGAGAGAGAGAGAGACTCTTCTTTCATTTGAAACTGTCTTCTTTTTATTTCTCCCCATCTCATCTCCAACTTTTCATTATGCATTTTACTTACACACACCTCAAATTCTCTACGGAGCATTCTCTAACAATCACTTTCCTTTCAAACACTAGAGGCGTGGCGATAACTCGGACTATGAATATCACAACCACTCCACTCCCTTCAACAATTAACAATCACCTCCTCAACCCTAAGCAACTCCTCAGGTCACACTCAGCCACCACCACCACCCACAACTTCACACTCAGCGACCACCCAGCGTTCCATCGGCCGTACTTTATTGTCTGCCCCAAGCCCTTCTCCACCCAATCTCAGTCCCAAAATACTCCTCAACACAGTCCCATTCCTTCTAAATACTCCTCAACACAGTCCCACTCCCTCTAAATACTCCTCCACTCATCCCACTCCTTTTATATACTCTTCTACTCAGCCTCACTCCCTCTAAATACTCCTCCACTCTGTCCTACTCCCCAAATACTCCTCCACTCGGCTCCACCCCCTCTAAACACTCCTCCACTCGCCCCCCACTCCCTCTAAATACTCCTCCACTCGGCCCCACTCCCCAAATACTCCTCCACTCCCCCCTCTTTAATCAAGCTCGCCTCCACAATGGCTTTTAATTAGTCCCGCGTCTCCCCTTGGAGTTTCTCTTTGGCGGGCGTGTGTGTCCCGCGGGAGTGCGTCGACGGCGCCCGGGGAACGAGGACAAAGGCGGCCCTCGCGCATGTCCTAGAAGCTGCACAATGTCATGTAAAAGTTCATGCGATTTCTTACACCCTCTTCCGGTTATTGACGTTTTGTTAGGACTGTTTTTTTATGTCAGTCTCTTGCTATGAACGTTTTGCGAGTGAGGGTTAGATTTTTAGGTCTTCTTGGGTAATCTGTTGGCGTTGGCGTTATCAAAATCTGTTTTTTCGTAGTTATGTATGTGAGGCTAGTGATATCTAAAGGCTAAAAAAAAAGAAAACAAAATCATAATAATCTCATATCATATACTTTTTCTTAAGTAAAAAAATAAATAAGAAAGAAATAATCTCAATACCATAATTTTCTTCTTCTTTTGAATGAAAAAAATTCAATGCCATAATTTTCTTATTTTATTATCATTTCAAATGAAAAAAATCTCAATACCATAATTTTCTTTTTCTTCTTCTACTTTTAAATGAAAAAAATCTCAATACCATAATTTTCTTCTTCTTCTTCTAAATGAAAGAAATGCATTCTCTTCGAATCCTCGCCCCCCTGGCCACGTTACACTCGCCGGGCTGTTCATGCTGCCTCATAAACCGTCGGTCATGAGTTCTTGGCATCAATGACACCTCATACTCGCTTGTTTATGTCAGGGACTGTGCCCGTTCAATCAGGATTTTCAGTCGGTGGATACAAGCCATGGTATCCTCACACTCTTCTCATACTTCCCTTCATTTTTCCCCCTCCAGGTTCGTATCCTTATTTTCCTCCAAGATTTATCCTTCCCTTTCATATTTTCCTCCAGCTTTGCTATCCTATTTCCCCTCTGACCCCCTTCCTCCCACCCCAAGGACCCCACCCATCCCTGCCTCCCGTACCCCCCCCCCCTTCGCCCTCAGATCCTCTCAACATCCCCTCATCCTCATCCTCCAACCTTCCCTCTTCGACCTCTGGCACTCTGCCCTCTTGGCCTCCTCCCACCCGCCTCATTCACCCTCCTCCTGTGGCATTCACATCTTTTCACTTTTTTCCCCATTGTTCCTCCTTCTTCCCCTTCTTCTTCACCTTGGCCTCGCTGTCTTTTTTTTTTCTCTCTCTCTCTCTCTCTTTCTCCTGATTCCGAGCCTGGCCTGGGATGCCACAATGGGAGGAGAAGCGAGCCGGCTATTGTTCTCGAGGCGAGCGCATCCCTGTGTTCGCATATCTCTTTCGCCCTTTCCCTCCTTCGTTCTTTTTTTCTTATAAGAACACACTCGGATGCGCTGACAGGTAGATAAGTGGGTGGGACGACGGGAGATACAGATGGAATGGAGAGTTAACGGGCAGGTCAGCATGCAGGCAGGCATTACAAGCAAGGTCGGTAGGTCAGCATACACATGCATCCATCCATGCCTAAATACAACCATACGTGGATACAAACATACATACATGCAAACAAACAAACACGCATACCTACACACATACATACATACATGTTTTCATCCATACATAAACAGGCCTGCATACATAGATATAAATATACATCCATTTATAATAAACACACACAAACGCGCGAATTCTCCCAGCGTAACAAAACTCACGCCAAAATTCCCCGAGAGGCCTTCAGGTATTTCCTCAAACACGCGATTACCACTCCGCCTTCGATACGCAAGCCATTAGCATAATATGGCGGTTAAACCAAATCGCACTCCATCATCCTTCGGGGAATTTCTGCGGGATGAAGACGTAAAAGTGAAATGCAGAGAAACGGACGCTCATGAGATATTCCCGCTATTTATCTTGGCTAAATCTCCATCTCAGCATCATTTCCTTGCTGGGAGTAAAATGTGAAAAATGAAAAAAAAAGACAAATATAATAACGACCACTACAGGCAAGGTAAAAGAACGACTCCTCCTACCGCCTCGTAAAGACCCCCCCCCCCCCGCAGCGTGCCTTCCTCGCATGTCAAATCCGATTTCCATACGACAGGCGGGCCGTGGGCGTGGGCGGCGGATCCCTGTCGCCGGGGGCCGCGGCGGAGGGATGGCGACGGCCTGCCGGGCTGGACGGCTGGCCCGCCGGAGGCCTCCTGGCGCCCCTCCAAGCAACTTCCTCTGCGCCACGCACGCTCGCGATAAATCTGACGTCCTCAAGGAAGGCTGGCTGGGCCGTCTCGACTATCTTTTAACATGTTTTACTAATTATTACATCCTTGGGAATTTTCCTATCTATGGTTAAGCATGTAATAATACCACTTGCATAAAAGTAGGCCTATCTGATGAATTACACGATGTTCATCTAGGTAAAGATGGTTCCTAAGCCTTGATGAAACATAACAAGCCTTATAAACACGCATCTCCTTATGATTAAACAAGCATAACTCCTGATTCGAACGAGCCATTACCTCGCAAACAAGGTAATAGTGATGCCCGCCTCTCCTCGCTTCCATTAGTACTTCCGCGTCAAACTCATCTGCTTCATCATCATTAACACCGTGATTGACGTCATTAGCATCCCCGTCGCCGCAGCGTCATCAGCATCATCGCTCTCAAATCCCTGCCAATGATTATGATTCACCATTTTTTCCATCATCACTGCCACCATCATCCTTTTCGTCATCCTGTTCACCATCTTTATCACCCGGCCCTCTTCCGCTCTGGAAAATTTGCATTGGGTACAAGATAGGGTGGAGGGGGCTAAGGATGAAGGGGGTGGTGGTGGGGGGGTGAGGGAAATGCCTTCATCTCCTCACATTTCCTTTCATCAACGCGACTTCAACAGCCTTTCGAACGCGACGTCCTCCACGCCATGCCATTGCTCTCCTACCTGCAGCGTTATCTCGAGGCCCATCAATATCTGTCCTGCTCTCTCCCTCCTTCTTATTCTTCTCTTCTATTTCCTCTTTCCCTTCCTAATCCTTTGTAGCTCTTCTCTCTCCTCCCTCCTCTCCTCTCCTCTCTCTCTCTCTCTCTCTCTCTCTCTCTCTCTCTCTCTCTCTCTCTCTCTCTCTCTCTCTCTCTCTCTCTCTCTCTCTCTCTCTCTCTCGAATTCTACATCCTCAATATATGCCAATCGGTCGAGATACTGATTGGTGATGATTAATGACAAGATTGACAGGTTAGAGATGACAGTTATGGGAAATACAACAATTTTATTCGGTCATGTTGCATCCACCACATGATCACCTCCGAATGAAAAAGAAAAAGAAAAAAAAGGAAAAAAAATCACTCACCAATAGGTATGAAGTCGACACAACGTGGTTCCTCATTATTGTTTATATAAAATCAATTACTGAAATGTCATACGAAAGACAACCAGAATGCGGAAAGGAAAATTAATACGATGACACAAGGAACATGGATAAAAGGAAAAAAATATGCACTGAATGTCCACAAGAACACTGAAAAAAGGCTTTTACAGACTCGAAAGCCAAACAGCTGGGTTATACAACGTAACGATGCGATATTTCACCACCGAGGTAAAGTTAATGGGTAAAATGTGCACAGCTGGACCGGCATATACACACACACTCGCACATACACACACACGCGCACGCTAACAAACACACAAACTCACACGTACTCACACACTCTTTCTCTTTCTTTCCCTCTAACACACACACACACACACACACACACACACACACACACACACACACACACACACACACACACACACATGCGGGGGAGGGGGGAGACATGAACCCGGTGGAGGTCCCGGCGGCACTGGAGGGAAAAATCGATTAATGGTCTCGATATTTCCCAATCTTCGATGGGTTTACAACTAATATAAATTCAATTACAAACGCGATTGTGATTTGTATCGGATATACTTTTCAATTTGAACGAGTTAGGGTAGAGCTCCGAGGGAAGGAGGAAGTGAGGGAAAAAGGAAGGGAGGAAGTGAGGGAGGAAATGAGGTAGGAGGGAAAGAAAGGGGGAATGAGGAAAGGAGGGAGGAGGAGGGAAGGGAGGAGGGAGGAGGGAGGGAGGGAGGGAGAGGGAAGGGAGAGGGAGAGGGAGAGAGAGAGGAGAAGAGAGAGAGAGAGAGAGAGAGAGAGAGAGAGAGAGAGAGAGAGAGAGAGAGAGAGAGAGAGAGAGAGAGAGAGAGAGAGAGAGAGAGAGAGAGAGAGAGAGAGAGAGATGTATGTGTAGGGGTGTGCGTGCGTGCGTGAGTGCGTGCAACCTATCATCCTGTCCGGTCTGACAAAATGCATCTGTTAGGGTTTCATCGCCTATATTGTTAATACTTTTAAAGCCTTTAATGGAACTTCACTACCGACAAATATCAGATTCCAACAAAAGTTTATGCGCCCTCACGGCAAGCTTTGCGAGGCTAAATCTATTTTACAAAGCGGCAAAAACTCTAATGAATATAAATGTGCCAGAGCAATTCCACTTCTGCAAAAGTTTCGCGAATCGCACAAACAAGTTTCCCCTTCGTACTAAAGCCGTGATACGACCCTCCTCCCTGTCGTTCCTCTCCTGGCCACTTGGCTGTCTGATTACGCCCGTTCTCATTATTGTTGCCGCTGATTTTGAGGGTAATTACTCCTACTCCTACTCCTGTCTCCATTGCATCTGCCGTGATTGCAACAACCGCTGCCGATTAAGTTGGATAAATGTTCCTCCCTTTTTTCCTTTCTTCCTTTTCGCTCTGCTTTTAGCCATTGTCTCACCGAGCTGGCTGTTCTCCACGATTCATGGTGTAGGATTTCCCTCGTTAACTTTCGAAAAGGAATACCGTTAAGCAACTCTAAAGGCCGGAAACTAAATCCACGAAATCGGTTCCACACCACCCGATCGATACCCAAATTGCACCCTCCGCCTTCTCTTTCTCCTCCTGTTACTACGTCCCCCCACCTTTTTATTTCCTGCCATGAAGCAAAAACGATTCCGGGCAGTCGGGCAAACACTTCAGGAAGCCGAACTCACTGCTTGTCCGGCGTGATGGGAGTCAAAACAGCGCATCACAGCAGCGGCTTAAGTGCTGGATGCTCCTCATTTCTGGCCACGCTTCAGCCCGTTCGGAATGCTCGAAAGGACCGCCCTTCGCCATAGTTCTTCGCATACCACGGGCTGTTCGGGCGTGCGGCTACCGTCTTGGGCAATGTGAATAATTTATTCACGACACGCCATAAAGAAACGTGCAATGGGGAAGCCGGCGGTGCGTGCGAGTGAGTGACCTCAGCTTCCAGTGTCTTTTTTTCCCTCGGTTTTGTTTTTCTCACGGCAGGTCCCGGATTGGTCGAAGGCGAGGGAAGGAAGGAGGGGGTGGGAGGGCTCTGCATCCGTCCATGAAGGCAACCAGACGGCACACACCCCATTTCCTTCGGGTCTTCAGCAAGAGAGAAAAAACGAAAGCACAGTTCCTCGTCCAGAAAATAAAAGTCTGGGAAGCGCGAAAAAGAGAGAAAGGTCACGAGGCATAATTCTTACCAGGCGTCGCAAAGGTCTCTTCGGTGTCACCTGACCTGTAACTTCTGGGTCAGTGCAACCATCCGCTGCCTCCGCACGAAATGGCTAAAGGTTTAAGGCCGTGCAACCACCTCTAAGACTAACAACTGATTAACACACACACACACACACACACACACACACACACACACACACCACGCGCAACACACACAGCACAATATACAAACACAAACAAACACACACACATATTTTTATTTTCATTTTCATTTTTTTACAATAGTTTATCCATTCTACTTAACTGCATATTATTAAAAAGATACATAAGAATCCATACACACAAACTGAGGTACAAACAAAGATGGAACCTGCTAATATCTAAAGTACTCTTACCTAACCCCAGCTGTGCACGGGGCCAAGAGCCTGTGTATCCAAGTGGTTAGCTCATCATCATGCAACAACAACGTGTCATGGCCCCACATATAACAATATTTACACAGCCTGGATCCCCTTGCAACACGATATTGCAAACGCTTCTCCATCACATCTAAAACGGGAGGAGCTAGACTCTAGATCGCGGTAACCAGCCCGTTTATGCATGATCCAGCGTACCTCAAGCGAAGGGGGAGGTATAAGTGATATTGCCGAGTGAGGGAGGGAGCGAATAAGTGAATGAGTGGGGGAGGTCGGGTTGGAGCAAGGAGGGAAGGAAGGATGGACGGGAGAATGCAAGGGAGGGAAAGGGAATGAGAGGGAGAGGGAGGGAGAGAGGGAGAGAGAGAGAGAGAGAAGAGAGAGAGAGAGAGAGAGAGAGAGAGAGAGAGAGAGAGAGAGAAGAGGGAGAGGGAGAGGGAGAGGGAGAGGGAGAGAGGAGAAGAGAGAGAGAGGAGAGAGAGAGAGAGAGAGAGAGAGAGAGGGAGAGAGAGGGAGACGAGAGAGAGAGAGAGAGGGAGAAAGAGAGAGAGAATAACGTTAAAAGCTCACGACGAAGACACAACTTATACAAAAACTGTCCCTTCTTGGCTCAGGTTTGGGACTCGAACTGCAGGAGGTACAGCCAAGGACCACTGCTGAATTTAGGGATCCTGCCGCGTCTTCCCCGAGAACGGCCAGCGAACGATCAGCAGCGCTGGGGAAGGACGATCTACAACAGTACTTTAGGGTCAGGTGTACTAGCAACCTTAGCTAACAGCAAGAACAAGCCCCTTGGAGATTGTGGGAAATAAAAATACCCAGACAAAACCTTCGGTTCCCCCTCCCCCACCCCGCCGCAAAAATAAACAATGCGTGCCGTATCCTCACCCCTTCTTCCCTTGCTTGAACGAACAGACACACCATCTCCCGCGCAGCCCCACCCACCCGAGATGGTGACAGCGCCCGCACACACGCCCAGGCGAGGACTCAAACGAATTTTCATTCCTTCAAAAGGCGGCAACCCGCGCACAACCTCCCTTCGTGCGAGGGCCGGAGCGTAACGTAGTATACAGAGGGAAGTAAAAACAGGGCAAAAACACCCGCGTGGCAACGTAAGACCAGAGCAAGTGAACGGAAATGAGTCATTGAAGACCAGGCAGCGTTGCCGCGATTCGCCGTCGCCCCGGACCGCGGCAACAGCGCTACGAGGCCTGTACACGTGGGCGTGGAGGTGCACCCCACAACATACGCGGATGCGGCCGCCCGACGTGCACATGAGATCTCGCGCCTGCCGTGCACACTGCCCGGTTCAAACTCCTCCTTCGCGATTTCGCAAACGAAAAAAGAAACGAAAAGGGCGAGGGATGCAATTAAAGCATTCATCTTGAGAACACTTATTCATGTGCGGTCGAAGGGCTAGTTTCCAAAGCCATCACAATAAACCGCACGCAGACAACCGAGTTTTCGCCTCGGTGTCAACGCTTTGGGGAAAGCGCCCAAGGGCGTGAGGCGGCGAAAGGACAAGGCTTCCTCGGACGGCTCCCACGGCTGCACGCCTTTCCTGCAGAAATCACAAGTCATCCACCTCCGAGGACACTGGCTCCTACAGATGACGCGGAGGGGGTGTTGGCTGACGGCGGACGGGCCGCTGGCGCCAGTCCGTCAACAATGACATCAGCAACGAGGGCGAGGCTGGTCAACCTGCCCTCTCTCATCCTCGGGGCTCGCCATGCAATGCAGACATATATGTGTGCTTGTGTATATGTGTGTTTATTTATAAAGTGTCTATGTCTATGTATATATATATATATGTGTGTGTGTGTGTGTGTGTGTGTGTGTGTGTGTGTGTGTGTGTGTGTGTGTGTGTGTGTGTGTGTGTGTGTGTGTGTGTGTGTGTGTGTGTGTGTGTGTGTGTGTGTGTGTGTGTGCGCGCGCGCGGTATATGTATGTATGTATGTATGTATGTATGTATATGTATGCATGTTTGGGTATTTATATATATGTATATACATATATAACACACACACACACACACACACACACATATACATATATATACCATCCCTGACAGGGATTCGACCCCAATGCCAGAGCAGAGAGAGCAGAACCTAGAACAGAACCTAGCAGAACCCCTACACCAAACGGCCCAACCAA
>NW_020870961.1:422839-465339 GCF_003789085.1 Penaeus vannamei
TTATCCAGACTTAGTCACGCATTAATACAGCCGCATTCTATTTACAAGCGTCGAGGTTGCTAATTTCGCTGGGTTTTCGTGCAGGTCCATCTCTATGACGGAATCTCGCGACAAGGACGATATATACTATTCATATATATCCATAGCATTTATTAACATTCCCTACTCCATGCCTTTCTGACACGAAGCATATGACACACCGATAGGCACCGTGGCTGGCACTCGAAGCACCTGACACGCAGGTCACAGGCTCCAAAAGCATAACGCTCACGAGAGGCCACATGGCAAGCAGGGCGCCGTTATCACGAAGGAAACCAGGGCGTCGAGATCCTCCACAAGACCTCTAGCACATGGCTAACCAGACCCGCTTTATGTCGTCACTAAATCACCCCAGTACTCATATTTACGAGGCCCTTTAAACATGCGTTGTCGCCCTTCATGTCGCAATAAACTTACACGAACGCACAGCCAACCACGACCCTCCTGTCCTGCCCCAACGCCGCCCCGCCCCCAACCCCACCCTACTCCGTGCCCCTCGCCCGCCCGTATTCCCAGCCGGGGCATTAAGGGAAACCCATTCATTCGATTCCATTAAGAGCTATTTTTTTGGAGCTTACGTGCACAAAACAACCCTACTCCATCCCCTTCACCCGTATCTGTCCACGTCGCTCACCTGCTCCCTCTCCCTCATCTCCCCTCATCTCGAGAATCCAATCCCTCTTCAACAAAAATACACCTTCCTCCCCTCACTCCCCCCCCGCGCCTCTTATGCACTCCCTCGCCCCTCACGCATAGCTCTTTCCTCCCTCCCGACTACCATGTGCGCTTAATACATCTTCTCCCACCCTTTTCTCTCCCCTTCCTCTCTTCCCTTTCACTGCTCCCCTCGGACATGCACGTGGTGAGAGACTGCCGACTCCCCTACTGTGATGGGAGTCACTGAGGCAATGAGATCACCTCCTTACCGATTGTACTACAGAGCAATTGCAGATGCATACATACATCCATCCATCCATACATACATACAAAGACACACACATACACACACTCACACACATATAGACATATATACACATAGATATCTATATCCGCATCTAAATATATCTATATATATAGATAAATAGATATACATCGATACACATACATGCATACTCACCCACAAACAAATATTTATACGTGCCTATGTATGTATGTATCGCGCAAAATAAATAGATAAAAAATCTTCCGTCTCTGCCTTTTTTTAGTCAGCTGTCTTTCCGCTCTACCGTTCTTTTTTTCCTAACTCTTAAAGAGGGGGGAAGGGAGAGGGAGGGGAGGGAGAGGGGAGGGAGAGGAGAGAGGGAGGGAGAGAGGAGGAGAGAGAGAGAGAGAGAGAGAGAGAGAGAGAGAGAGAGAGAGAGAGAGAGAGAGAAGAGCAGAGGAGAGAGGAGAGAGAGAGAGAGAGAGAGAGACAAGAGAAAAAAAATCCGTAACACCAACTGCAGCTCCCCTCATCTCCTCTTCGGTTCCTCTCCCTTCACTCCACCTCGGCCAGCTCTCCACAAGGACCATCAGTGTCTCCGCATAATCTCGACACGGTGATGCTAAATGGAAGGGAGGAAAGTGGGGAAAAAAGGGGGAGGGAGAAAGGAGAAAGAGAAAAAAGACAGAGAGGGAGGGAGGAACGGAATCAGGAAGAAAGGAGGAAAGAAGGAGCGAAGGAGGGAGAAGAGAGGAAGAGAATAGAGACAGAAAGACAGAAAGACAAAACAGACATACAGACAGACGGAATCAGAGAGGAAGAGTGAGACCGAGAGTGAGGCTCAAGAGAGGTACCACGGCGTCCGCGATGCTGCGCTGGGAGATGAGTGGCCGAGATCAAATTCATATTTAATCATCTCCCGGTTCCCTCCTCCTCTGCCGACAAGGACTCACTGTTGCACACCTTAAGGACATGATCTACGTCGATCGGCCGGGGCATTTCACTGCTCCCTGGAGACTCTGACGGCGCTGGCTAATGCACACGGTAATGTACTCTTCTTTGTGAAAATACACACACTGTTGAAACGTGTAAATATACAGAAACACGAAGGCAGAGGTCAGAGAGAGAGAGAGAGAGAGAGAGAGAGAGAGAGAGAGAGAGAGAGAGAGAGAGAGAGAGAGAGAGAGAGAGAGAGAAGAGAGAGAGAGAGAGGAGAGAGAGAGAGAGAGAGAGGGGGAAGGAGAGGAGAGGGAGATAGGAGAGAGAGAGAGAGAGAGAGAGAGAGAGAGAGAGAGAGAGGAGAGAGTAGAGAGAGACGAGAGAGAGAGAGAGAGAGAGAGAAAGAGACCGAAGAGAAGAAATAGAGGAACGAGCGAGATCAGGACGAAATAGGGTGGAAGGCTGAATAGAGGCATAAATCTATACTAGTGCAACCAATAAGCGAACATACAATAATAAAAAATGTGGCTTCAGCTTTCAGGTCGCTTACCGAGCTATTTTGGAAACAAAAAGCTGTGACATAATATTCTCATAACGCACATTTTCCAAGGCGGTGTATGTGCCTGTGTCCGTTAATCCAGTCACTCTCGCTCGGGTGAGCCGGGCACTTTTCCAATAGCCATCGGTAAACATGAAGAAGGTGTGTTCAGTTTCCCTGGCTGTTCAAATTTCAGAATAAAAGAGACAGGCATCTCTTAATAACACTTATCCTTTTGTTTAAAATATCGATATAAATCAGGCTATTCGGCAACTGTGTAGATGTTTCTGGTAAGGACGTGGAGCTGGCGAACCCTCAGACTTCGCCTTTCATATTCAACTACGACCATACGACTACCGCTGCTGGTAGAGCTCCACGTTGGCCCGGGTTGTCGATTCACTATGTACTACGGTGTGGCATTGGTGGGTGAGTGCCGGCACCCCTCCCCCGAACCTCCCTTCTCATTCCTTGATCATTCCCTCCCGGATCCGCGTCGGGAATGGCGGCTGGACGCCTACTGGTTCCATCGGTAACGTGCCGTGTGGCTTGCCTAAATAGTACATGTAAATATAAATATCAATAGACACGAGGTAGAGAGAGAAGTAGAGGAGAGAGAGAGAAGAGAGAGAGGAGAGAGAGGAGAGAGAAGAGAGAGAGAGAGAAGAGAGAGGAGAGAGAGAGACCGAGAGAGAAAAGAAAAAGAAAGAGAGAAAGAAGACGGCCCGACGGAGCGAAATGACAACCACACCGAGCAGATCAAAAGGAAGAAAGCACCGGCAAGCAGCACGCACGAAGGACCGACTTAATATCCCTTCGGCGAGCGTAATGACCTCCGCCTCGTGATCGCCTTTTAACCGCTCGCAAGATACGATCGTCCTTGAAAGACGTTGCGAGGATTGCAAGACATCTCGGGCAAGTCGCGCAGACATCGACGCCATCTGCGCTATAATTGTCGGGTTCTATTTTTTTTTCTCTCTTCCAGGAATCGTCTCAGTCTTCGTGGATTTCTTTTACTCCACTATCTAAGAGAGAGCGAGCGAGAGAGAGAGAGAGAGAGAGAGAGAGAGAGAGAGAGAGGAGAAGAGAAGAGAGAAGAGAGAGGAGAGAGAGAGAGAGAGGAGAGGAGAGAAAGACGAAAAAAAAACATTGATGTACCTACCAATTACCTAAAATACTTATCACTTCTTCGCAGCAGACTCATTTCCCATCCCACTTGACAATCACCTTAAAACGATCACTAATAACCATACTCCCTCCTTCTCAAACACATTCTTTTCTCTCTCTTTTCAACAAATTTCTCTTTTGGTCCTACTCACTACAAAAAAGAAAAAAAGAAGATTTATGAGTTATTCTCTCTCTGTCCACTTCTACACTCATTAAAAAAAAAAAGAAGTGATCCTCTTCTTTTTGTTCTAAAAAAAAAAATCAGTCCTCTTAAACAAAAAAAAAAAGTAATCCAATCGTTATTTCTCTCTTTCCACTCTCTACCAAAAAAAAAGTAATTTGCCAGCTTATTTTCTCTCTATTTTCCACTCTCTACCATAAAAATAAAGTAATCCAGTCTTAAGATTAATGCGACGAAAAGAAACACTAAAGGCTGAAGTTTCCCATAAAAGTTATACCGTCCTGATTTATCGCGACGGACTATGCTCCCAAGGCGTCGTATATCACACTCCGAACTCAATCATCGAGGAGAGGGAGAAGGACGAGGACGAGGATGACGAAGATGGAGATGGCGAGGGAGGGAGGAGGGGAGGGGAGGAAGGATGGGTGGGTTGAGGAAGGATGGAGGAGGGGGAAGGCAAGAGACTAAGTTTGAAGATGGAGAGGAGAAGGAGGAGGGAGGAGAGGGGAGGAAAAAGGAAGGGGGAGCGAGGAGTGAACGGAGACGAAGAGAAGGGGGGGAAGGGAAGCATAAAGCGACAGAAAACGTTAAAGAAATTAATAAAAGTGAGAAGATAGAGAGGGAGAAAGAGAAAGACACGAGAGAATAAAAAAAAAACGTAAGAACCAATAAAATAAGGAAACTATCCTATAATGCAACAGCGCCATCGATCACGAAAAAACCGGGGCATTTATCACTCCTTAGGGCATCGGGGGCACCTGAAAATCCATACCGATAATGTGATATAAAAACTAGGAGAGATTAATCAACCCACACCAACCCAGCACTCAAGGCTCCGCATCTGGGCGTGGGTGGAAACACAGGTAGGTAGATAGATGGGGGAAAAAGATAGATAGGTAGATAAACAAGGAAGATGAGAAAGAGAGAGAGGAGGGAGGGGAGAGAGAGGGAGGAAGGAGGGAAGGAGGGGAGAGAGGGAGACAGAGAGTAGGGGGGGAGAGGAGAGAGAGAAAGGGGGAGGGAGGAGAGAGAAGAGGGAGGAAAGAGAGAGGGGAGGGGAGAAAGGAGAGAGAGAGGGGAGGGAGGGAGAGAGAGAAAGAGGGGAAGGAGGGGGGGAGAGAGAGAGGGAGGAGGGAGGGGGAGAGAGAGAGGGGAGGAGAGGAGGAAAAGAGAGAGGAGGGAAGGGAGGGAGGGAGGGAGAGAGAGAATGAAAAGAAAAGTGAAAAGAAGGAAAAGAAAACAGTAAACAAACAAAACAAACAAACAAACACCGGTACACGGAGCGATGGCCACAGATGAAAGACGCAACAAAAAAAAAATCGGCTAAAAAAAGAAAGGTCGTAAATCGAGAAGGCACGCGACGGGAGTGACCTTTCGAGCGGCCACCTTGATTCCTCCTTCCTCTTCCTCCTCCCATCCCCCTTTCCCCTCCCTCTCCTTTCGTCTTCCTCCCTCCCATCCCCTTCCCGTCCTCTCCTTTCCTCTTCCTCCCTCCCATCCCCCTTTCCCGTCCCTCTCCTTTCCCTCTTCCTCCCTCCCTATCCCCCTTCCCCACCCCTCTTCTTCCTCTTCACCCCCTTTCCTTTCCTTTAACTCCCTCTTCCTCACTTCCATCCCCCTTCCCCCTTGCCTCTTCCTTCCTCTCACCCTTTTCCCTCCCTTCCCCCTTCCCTCTTCGTTCCATCTCCCTCTCCTTTCCCCTCCTATTCCTTCCTCCCATTCCCCCTTCCCCGCCTTCTCCTTTTCCCTCTTCCCTCTTCCTTCCTCCCGCCTCCTTTTCCTCCCTTTCCTTCCCCTCCTCTCCTTCTTCCTTCCTTTCCCTCCCTCTCCTCACTGCACCCCCTTCCTCACTTCCTCCCGTCCCCTTTCCCTCCCTTTCCTTCTCCCTTCTCCATCTTCCTCACTCCGGTTCCCCTTTATCCTCTCCTCCTTTCTCCATTCCCTCTCCCTTCCTCCCATCCTCTTCCTTCCTTCCATCCCCTTTCCCTCACTCTACCCACCACACTCACACACACACACACACACACACGCACACACACACACACACACACGCACGCACACACACACACACACAATATGTATATATGTAAACAAATATGCAATCAATCAATCTTCAACACCAAATAAAGAGACAAAAATATGAGAAACAGTACAAGAACAAACAAGAGAAACACGAAAGAAAAACTAATAGAGAAAATGTTTTTCCTCAGTAACTGCTAATTTCCCCACAGAAAGAAAAGCCCAACGAGAACTTCCTTGGCGCACGTAGATCCCGACAGACGGCTTACGAGAGAGTCATAAATCGCGAAGGAGAAGAAAATACTGACGTGTATGGGGATCAGCCGGGGCTCCAAGTCCTTCCCCTCGGCCACGTCTGCAAGATCCCTGTTCTCGAATCTTGGCACCCACGCCATGTAGGAAGCAATCCCCTCGCTGAAATCCCACGCTATCCTTCTTTCCTTGTTTCTCTTTTATTTCTTGCGTTTGTTGACGGGTTTGTTTGTTTTTTGTTTTGTTTGTTTTCTTGGGTAAAATTGATGTCATTTCTTTCTTGTTTCTTCTTTTATTTTTCTTGCGTGTTTGAGGGTTTGTTTTTGTTTGTTTGTTTTGTTTTGTTTTCTTGGCTTAAATTCTGCCATCCTTTTCTTGTTTTTTTTTTCTTGCGTCGTTTGAGGGTTTGTTTTTGTTTGTTTTCTTGGCTAAAATATACGCCATCCTTCTTTATTTTCCGCTATACCTTTCGTCTCCTTCTTATGTTCTCTCTTCTCTTTCTCCTTCTACCATTCTTCCCATTCCAATTCATAAATAATTCCCATAACTTTCATAATATCTTCTCCTTCTATTGATCTTCTTCTTCCTCCCTTCTTCCCCTTCCCCTTCCCCTCTCCTTCTTATTTTCCTCTCTCCTCCTCCTCCGTAGTAGTAGCATTTCTCTCCCACGCCAACCTCGTTACTCTAGACTAGCTGTGCCCACTAGCCCCACCTCGCGCAGGATGGCTAGCATTCCCCGGCGGTGAGCGTGTGGCACCGTCACTGTCCTCACTTCACCCTTCTATCCTCACCCTGGCCAAATTGCACTCACATTCATGGCATTGGCATCTCATACTCCCTTCGAGGGGTGAGGGTGCTGGATGAGGTCATCTGATGAGGAAGGGGAGAGGGAGGGATGGGTGAAAATAAACATACGATCATGATAGGAAGAGAAAGAAAGTGGGGCTAGATAAGCGCGGACACCACACACACATACACACACACACACCACACACACACACACACACACACACACACACACACACACACACAAGGGTACAACCTCAACACCGAAAAAAAAGTTACTTAAAACAGGTACTGACACCAGCCTTATGCAAGGTGAGAAGTGATGACGTAACTCTTGAGCTTGCGCCTCCCCGGGACACTTTAAGACGTGTTGTGTCTTCAAGGTTGGGCAAAGGGGACAGAGAGGGAAAAATGCCAAGCCAACGTTAACTGCTCGAATGCCTTAACAATGAGAAATAGATCAACAAATAGGAAGATATAAATTGGTAAATAGGATGAAATAGATCAATAAATAGGAGAAATAGACCAATAAATAGGAGAAATATGGAGAAATAGACCAAAAAAAGAAATAAATCAATAATAAAAGAACTAGATCAATAAATAGGAAGAAATAGACCAATAAATAGGAAGAACTAGACCAATAAATAGGAAGAAATAGAGCAATAAATAGGAAGAAAATAGACAATAAAATAGGACCAATCAAACAGAAAATTTTAGCGACTCGATATACGCTAATTGACACACACATAAGATACCGCTCTGACGTCATGCGTAAAACTGGCAGCCATAAAGAGAGAAGAGAGAGAGAGAGAGAGATGAGAGAGAGAGAGAGAGAGAGAGAGAGAGAAGAGAGAGAGAGAGAGAGAGATGAGAGAGAGAGAGAGAGAGAGAGACGAAATGCAAAGGGCACGTCAACACCATAAATTCATCGGCGCAAGAAAACACCAACTTCCTCCTCCTTTCTCGCGTGATGCAATGACTATCTTGTTGCCATGTGTGAACGGAAATGCCGGACAGACTAAACACAAACACATGGGGAGGGAAAGGAGAGGGGATAAAAGGTGGATAAACAGACTTAAGAGAAGTAATAATACCAAGTAAAATAAATTAAAGAGCAGGGTAAATGACTAAACCAAAAATAAACAAACGTCAATATTGCAAATAGACTGCAGAACAGATGCAAGATAAAAGAAGAAAAAAAATATTCACAACGCCCCCCCCCCCTCTCCCTCTATCTCGCAAATCCTCGTCCCCCGGAGCAGGGGCTGACATCGAGGTCGACCCACTGATGCCCATACCCCCAACAAGCCCTAAGCTTTCCCATCAAGCTGATCAGGACATCCTGGGCCCCATCGCGTCGCCATCTGGCCCTGTCTCACAAGCACAAGCCCAGGCATCAACACAGCGCTTCCTTTCCCACACACGGGGTCGCGCTCGCCTCATCAATTTCACATTTCTCATTGTTTCACGGATCAATACATGCCACTGTGCACAGGTGGGGCGGGGCGGAAGGGGAGGGAGAGCGAGGGAGGGAGGGAGGGAGGGAGAGAGAGGAGGGAGGGAGAGCGAGGGATCGGGGGAGGACAATGCAGACAGATAAAATGGCTGTTATCACCATTGATATATCGAGTATGGCTGTGGGGGCAGGGTAATGATTTGCATATCTGCAGTGAGTAATGGGAGTGTTGAGTAAGGGGCGACGTGGGTAGGGCAGCGAGTGGTGAGTAAGAAAATAATGAGGTGATGAGTAATACTTTAATACGGATAAGAGGGAGAGGGAGTGGCGAGTTTGGGACAGAGGATAGTGATATCCAATCCTGGCGGAAGGTCGTCTCTCTGATCCAGCATGCTTAGATACAGCCGCACCTTCACCTTCGTCACCCATCACCCTAGACCCCCCCCCCCCCCTTTATAACTCAAGAAACACGAACCCCGATGCCATTTGAAACAGAGACGTCCTTCGCCCTGCCTCTTCCTCCTCGGCTTTTTCCTTTTCTTCTTTCCTTTACCTCTTCTTCCTCTTCGCCTTCTACTTCTTTTAGTCCCTTTCTACTCCCTCTTCTCTCCTTTCTACTCCCCTTCTTCTCCTCCTCCTCCTTTTTACTCCCCTTCTTTTCCTCCTCCTCCTCCTTTTTACTCTCTTTCTTCTCCTCCTCCTCCTTTTCTACTCCTCTTCTTCTTCTCCTCCTCCATTTCTACTCCCCCTCCTCCTCCTCCTTTTCTGCTCCCGCTCTCTTCCTGTCCTTCCTCCATCTCTACTCCCTTTCTCCTCCTCCACCTCCTCCTCTCCGCACCAAGCACAGAACCTCACCCCTTCCCCAACAGCAACGGCGACACAAGCAACATCCTCCACAATTGTCATAACGCCCTCGACACCCGTTGTCAGGCCCTCGACGGAAACTTGGCGTCGCCCGAGTGTCAGGACAACTGGGCACGAGGTAATGAATAGGCCAAGATTTCCGGGCCAGGCACTGTGCGCTCCATCACAGCAGCTGACGGCAGGGAGAGGGGGGCACAAATACCCTTTTCCTGTTGTGAGAAGTCTCCATTCTCTCTCTCTCTCTGTCTCTCTCTCTCTCTCTGTCCTCTCTCTCTCTCTCTCTCTCTCTCTCTCTCTCTCTCTCTCTCTCTCTCTCTCTCTCTCTCTCTCTTCTCTCTGTCTGTAACTAAACCTAAATATATATCTATATAAATATAAGTTCACTACAGTTTGAAAGTAGGTTGAATCTTACAATATCAGTTGTTGTACTAATAATAATCTATAATGGAACAATATCAATGGAGATTATGATCATCACCATTACCATCACCAAATAGCAATATTATTCATCTAAAAAAAAAAAAAAAAAAAAAAAAAAAAAAAAAAAAAAAAAAAAAAAAATCTTCTCATCTAGCACCGACAATGGTATCTAAAGAACACAGAATCTTAACCCAATAATCCCCAATCCACGGTTAAACAATACACAAACTTAAATTGTAACGAAAGCGGAATGCAGAAACACGAATAACAAGCAATTAATTACCCAAATATTCCCTTTTCCCTTCCCTTTCACCTCCTCTCTTCCTTCTTCTTCCCTTTTTCCTCTTCCTTTCTTACCCTTCCTCCACCTCCTCTCTTCCTTCTTCCCTTTTTCCTCTCCCTCCACTTTTCTTCCTTCTTCTACCCCTTTTCTTCCTCCTTTTCCTTCCCTTCTTCCACCTCCTCTCTCCCTTCTTCCTCTTCCTATTTCCCTTTTTCTTCCCGACCTCCATTTCCACTCTCTTCCCTTCCCTCTTCCTCCCATTGCATAATCCCGTGGCCGCGTGCTCACCCACGCACGCGCCCACAACCCCGTCTCCTGGCCGCCCTTAATCGGACATCACAAAGCGGCGCCCACCACAAGTTCCGGCTTAGAGTGACAGTCGGCGGTGACGTACGACTCCATTAAATTTTCCCGACAATTAGCTTCCTTTTCCGCTAATTGGAGGTTTTTTTGTGCGATCGAAGGCAGTTCAAATTCGCGATTCGCACATACCGGAATAAGGCGGAAATTCTTTCTCTCTCTTTAATTTTCACTCTGACTCTGACTCTTACTGTTTATCTTTCATTCTTATTCTTATTCTCTCTCTCTCTTACTCTCTATCTGTTATTCTTATTCTCATTCTCTCTCCCTCACTCACACACTCACTCTTACTCTCTATCTCTCATTCTTATTCTCATTCTCCGTCCCTCTCTCTCTCTCTCTCTCTCTCTCTCTCACTCTTACTCTCTATCTCTCATTCTTATTCTCATTCTCTCTTTCTATCTCTCATTCTTATTCTCATTCTCTCTCTATCTCTCAGTCTTATTCTCATTCTCCCCCCTCTCTCACACACAAACACACACACACACACACACACACATACACACACACAAAAAAAAAAAAAATCGCCATTTTTTTTTTTTTTTTTACTGGAGACTAATACAAACACCAATGTAAAAATCAAAACCATATAAATACCAGCCACCATCCGAAACCGATAACTCATCATCGAAAAGGCATAACGAAAATCAATATTCGACTTCTTGCCCCCCGCGACCCCCCCCCCCCAACGCAACAACCTATATCAGACAAGGCGAGACTAAATTGCTGGTTATGTCATGCTCGACTGTACGCTGTGACGAGGCAACTACACCCGAGCGCCGTCGAATCGTGCTGAAGGCTTCTATCCCCCCTCCCCCCAACTCCCCCAGACCCTATTCTCTAACCCTACCACCTCTACTTCCATATTCATCTTCCTCTTTTTTTTTCATCCTTCCTCATTCCTCCTCCTCCTCCTCCTTCCCAGTCCTACCGCCTCTTTTCTCGAACTCCGACCTTCTCCCAACCCCCTCTCTGACCTTACCATCTCTACTTCCATTTCCATCTTCTCTTCCTCTTCCTTCTTTTTCATCCTTCCTCATTCCTCCTCCTCCTCCTCTTCCCCCGTCTTACCACCTTTTCCTCCCCCCCAACCTCCTCTCACCTGGAATATATTAATGAAAGCATGATGCGAAGAACAGAGAAAGAGAGAGATAAAGTCATGGGTGTGGGGAAAAGGAAGAAAGAGAGAATATAGGAAGAGAGATAAGGAGAAACACTGGAGGAGGGAGTAATAAGAGAGGGAGGTGTCAAGAGAAGAGAGGAAGAAAGGGGATGGGGGGGGAGAAAGAGCGGAGATAAAATCGCCGACACATCTATTTGACGCAGCAAGCCCTTTTAAAAAACGATTCACCTATTACCTGGCTACGAGATAACGTCCCCTCCGGCGCTGCTTGACTGCCGATCAATAAATATACACCTTAAGAGATACTATTTCACTGCGGTAAGGTAATGAAATAAGAACCCGTGGGTATCACCACATCAGAATAAAAAAAATACTTTTCAGTTTCTTTTTATCCACCTTCTTTCTGAGGGAAGAATAATAGTTTTCGCACGTAAACTATCTGTTTCTCTAATAATTAGTCTTTCTCTTTCTAAAATTCCAATCATAATTCTCCTACGGTACTTTTACTTCAAAGTTCGCCCCGAAAACAACACCTCTTTTCCTTCAAGAACCATCTCAAGTATATGAATCGAAACGCATTTACAAAGTGTTTCTTCCCTTCCACCAAAAATCCCAGCGACTACACCCGAGACTTTCCAACAACACAGCGCTGGAAGGTCTGCGTTGCCAACACCCAATCAATTTCTGCTGAAAAAGGTCCGGTTCTTTTTTTTTCCATCTTGGCCCTTCCTTGGGATATTTTGAAAACAGCAACGGACGGGGTCGCAAAATGGTGGAGAATATGTCCATGTTTTTCTCTCTCACACTATGTATGCTGTATGTTATTATGTTAGAATGCATGGTGTTATACCACTCTCCTGACATGTAGATCACTGACACTGTAAGCCTGTATTTTGTACCTTACGTAATACACATAGTCTCAGCTATTAATATTGTAAGCGATCTCAGCCCACGCAGAGGTGAGTATAACCTATGTTACATCATCCTTTGAATATTAAAGTTCGTCTCAATATACTTGTCAATGTAAAAAAAACATTTCACTCTCACTCACTCACTCACCCTCTCTCTCTCTCTCTCTCTCTCTCTCTCTCTCTCTCTCTCTCTCTCTCTCTCTCTCTCTCTCTCTCTCTCTCTCTCTCTCTCAATCTCCCCATCCCAAAAGCAATAAACAAATGAATAAAACACTCTACAACTCCCTAAAGTAAACTCATACGAGGAAAAAAAGCTTCCCAAGACAATCTTCTGGGTGTCTCATCTCATAAACAGCCCATCACGTTGCAAATAACACAAACATGCAATTAAAGATGCTGGGGGCAGCGCCATAAAAACAGCAATATCAGCCACATGCACTGTATATATGCTGAGATAATGATGGCACCCGTTGACACTCTCGTTCTCTCTCTCTCTCTCTCTCTCTCTCTCTCTCTCTCTCTCTCTCTCTCTCTCAAACACACACATACAAAGGAGAAATTAGGGGAGAAAGAGAAAGAAAATTTGAGAGAAAGAGAAAGAGAAGAGAGAAGAAGAGAAGAGAGAGAGAGAGAGAGAGAGAGAGAGAGAGAGAGAGAGAGAGAGAGAGAGAGAGAGAGAGAGAGGAGAGAGAAGAGAGAGAGAGAGAGAGAGAAAGAAAAAGAGAAGGAGAGAAAGAAGGAAGAAAGAAATGATAAAGAAAGAAAGAGTGAGAAAAGAGAAAGAGCAAGAGCAAGAGAGAGCAAGAGAGAGCAAGAGCCAGCCAGCCCTCCACATCCTCCTCCTCCTCCTCCTCCCCAAACAACCCAAGTGTCCAAACACCAATACCAGCCAATCACAGCACCCGCGCATTTCGAAGGCACTGAACGACCAATTTCCCTCAAATCACACACCCAAGAGCCCCGTAATGACAACAAAGCGAGCCCGGAGCAGCGAATCACCCCCCCCCCTCGCCCCCTGCTCCCTGCCCCCTCCTCCGCACAACAAGGACTCCTATCAACGGGCACCTTGCTAACAACTCAACAATCAAGCACAACCCTGTCATCACGAGAACAATCCAATCAATCTCAAAGTAAAATAAAAAGAAAGAGAAAAAAAGTAACAAGCAACACACACAAAAAAGTGAAATTGGGGAATGAAAGTACACAAAAAAAAGAAAGAAAACAAAAACATAAACACTCATGAAAGCAATAGCAACGGAAGACTCACTACAGCGCCCAGAGAGACGACCCGCATCCAACGACCACCGCAAGTTACGACCACCAAGACCACTAAGACACGGGGAGATAATCACCCCTCCCACACGCACACGCACGGGACACCAGCCGAGCGACCACCTGTCCCGCGAACATGTAACTGACACGTCTTGAATTGCAAAGCTCGAGCCTACGCGGGGAGGGCCAAGGAGAGAGTCGTAATCATTAAAAAAAATACTATATTGTCTTCTTAATTGGAAGGCACGATGTCATTTAATCAGTTATGTCTTTTTAATTGTAAGACACGACACTGTTTAATCTATTATGTCCATCTAATTGGGAAACATAGCTTTATTTATTTTCTTTTTCCTCTCTTAACGGATACTTACATGTCTCTTATAATAAAGCTTAATCGGGAGGTAAGTAAACCGCTCAGGAATTTGTAAATCGCGCCAGGTATTTATCCTAGAGGCTTGAACCTTCGAGAGTGTATATATAACCCCCCTCCCCCCTAAAACCACTTGGGAGCCCCTCCCCCTAGAAGCTATCCACTTGGGAGCCCTACATACTCATCCACATGCCACAAATACCTCGGTCTATTTCTTCGTAAATGAAGAAGCAAGGCTGTGAATCTAGCACTCACGCCCTTCCGGATCTAAATATAACCGGTGTAATTACTCAGAAACCATATTCAAATAATATGTTAATATTCGTGTACGGTAGAACAGTCGGGTTTCTCGTTTTTTTCTTTTTCTTTTTCTTTTTGACCTGCCTTACACTTGTTTATCTTCTATTTTGACTATCTTGAAAAGAAAACTAATACCTTAAAACGCGTCAGTATCGAGTATATTTGGAGATACATTTTGTTTGCTAAGAACAATACCACCTATGCCACCTCCCATAAATACATAACCATTTACAAACAAACAACAAATATACATGAACACATAGTGGTGTACACTACAGACGAAGATAAAGATCGGGAAAGGAAAAAAACAGCGAGTAAAAATACATCGACGCTACGACTACGGATCACAGACGAAACCGAGTGAAATCCAGACGAAGAAATCTGACCCCGGACGACGCGTGAGGGGGACGAGCAAAGCCAGGTTCCGGCGCATGATCGACGAGGCTGTGCAAGCGAGAAAGGTGCAATCAGGCCCCGATGAATAAAGCTAACTACGCCTAACCACCTGTCGGCGAACAAAGTGGTAAGCACAGATGTTGGCGGCGGGGGCGAGGCAGAGAGCCGGGGTGTGGCACCTCGCCAGCTTGACCCCCGCGGTTATTCTTGGTACTCACCTGCCCAGCTACCGACACGAACCATCCGCTCCCATCGCCGCAGTCCTTCCGATTACCATATTAAAAAATCGTGAACACCGTCCTTCTCCTCCTACGTAAGAATGACTCGACAGCAACAGGAGCTCCATTCCTGCCAGCTGCCGTCTTGGCCAATGCCTCTCCTGGATCTCCCTCCGACGTCGACCTTGTAAAGAGCGTCAAACCATTGATCATACAAGTGACGGGAGCACAACAACCATTCCTTAAATGTCACTCACGCTAACAGCTGATCCAGTTGAGCCCCAAACCCCACCCTACCCCTCCCCACCCCCTTCTCAGCAACAGAGCAACATTTGTGTCCTAGGAAGGAGTGAGAGAGGGGGCGTGACCACCCCGCAACGACAGCCGGTTCTAACAACCAACATCGCCGCAAGTAATCATGCAATTATCCAATCCTCGAAGCATTCCTGGCACTTTTAAAGTCTTGCCACTTTCGCCAGCAGCTCCTTAAGTATTCAAGTGCCACAATGGGAGATGTGAGTGCAGACCATACGAGGCCCGAGCTCAATGGATTAAAGAGAGCTGCCAGAATTCCATTTAAATATTCAAAGCAACGTCCGCCTTTTACGACACAGCGAGCATCTGCATGTGTTAGGACAGCTCTAGTACCGCCGGTATTTCATCGCATTCAACACTATACGTATTATTACCAAATGATCACTCGTACCCCGATAAATACTCACTATGTGGGGAAAACGCCAGAGAAATATGTAGCACATGGCGAAAATGATAAATCAATTCTGATAAATTAATTCTTTGTTAGAGTGTTGATCTATTTTATATATATATTGTTAGTGTTGATGTTGACCTGGTTCGTAATACAGACCAACCAAATCAGCTATTTTTTTCTATTTTTTTTCTTCCTGAAATGACCAGCCAATCAGCAAGTCCTCCATTCTATAACCTCAATCCAACGAACCTGACCGTCTGGCATTATCACATCGACTTAACCGAAGGCCTACACTCCTTTCGTTAATAGTCTGACATTATCTCCAAGGAAACCGACTTCCTCCTGAGGCGAAAAGCTCACGTAGGATGAGAGATAGCCCATGCCCTTTGACCCCAGGAGGTGGGCGTGGTCATCTTGGCTGCGGGGGGCTAATATGCTAGCGAGAGAGGAAGGAAAATGGAATTAGGGGAGAGAGGAGAGGAGGGAAGGGAAGAGGGTAAAGGAGGACTGAATTCCCAGTGTCGGTACCTGAAAACTGGGCGTTTCTGGACTGACAGACGAACCCCCAGGAAAATGGATCTGGCGCCTCGAGTCATGAGAAAACTGGGCGTATGCGCACCGGTCTTGACGCGTGAGAAAATGGGCGTGATCTGTGTAACATGCTAATGTAAGCGTCAGGTGTCAAGTTCTATTTGGATCAAAATGCTCGCGTTAATGCCCCATTGTCCGTGTCCCGAGCAGTGGGCGTAAGAACAAAAGGGCTGGTGTTACGCTGCCTGTGTGGGCGTGGCGTGCGGTGCTACATGACGTCAGGGCGAGGCTTCTGTACTTAATATACCGATCATCGACAGAGAGCGTTTACCCCGCCACGTCACGAGCGAGCGCCGGGACATGTCTGGCGAGCTAGACGGACGAATGCCCTGATCAATGCCGATGTTATCATGGAGCCAAAATGATCTAGCCTGACCAAGTGTAACCGTCAACGAAAAGGGCGAAAATACAAACCGACTTTCTATGCTACAAAAAAGAAGCTGGGCATCTCGACTCCCACCCAATCTTTCTCTCCTTTCTAGTGCAACCTGCTCGCCCCAATCCCTCTCCAAAGACGCCAAATCAACAACTACTTCTAATTCGACAGCAATCAAATCGCGTAGTTAAACCATTTGATTACGAAGGTGCAATTAATCCCATATTAATGCACCGACACTAAACAATATCCTACCAGGCCTCCCTTCCCCCCTTCCCCTCCCTCCCCTTGGCTACATCCCTCGGCTACGCGACCTTGGTGCCGTCCGTTGTCATGGAAACGACACCAAGCCATCACAGGGAAACGCTGCTGCTTCAATGCATTTACACAATGGCGCGCTTCATATATCTCTCGGATTAGAGCAGGGGAAAATAGTCCATGTGAATTAAAACTGCCAGGGTCAGACAAACAGGATATTGCAATCGGCTCTCGAAATAGCCCGTCAAAATGTGTCACTAAATGATTTCCTCTTTATTTCTTCGACGTGCAATTCGCGTCTACCAATCAATATTATTAATTTCCGTGCCGCCTGTACTAACATCTTCAAATCGTCTGCTTCGACTAGTTCTCTTTTCCCTACTTCCTTATTCCTATTCATCTATCTCCTTTGCTCTCTTCTTCATCGCCGTCGTTGCTAATTAAGGCATTTCTTCAGTTCGTTCTTTGTTTACTTTTCCATTACGAGAAACAAAGAAGCAGCTTTCTTACCCTCTCTTTCGGCGTCTGTTTTACCCTGACTGCTTCTCCTCCCCTTCCTTTCTACTTGTTTTCCTCCTCCCACAGTAAATCATGGATTAAAACATGAGATAACGTACCCTGCCTCTGAATAATAATAATGATAATGATAATGATAACGATGATACTACTACTACTAATAATAATAATAGCAACAACAACAACATTAATAATAATAATAATAATAATAATAATAATAATAATAATAACAATAGCAATAACATTAACAATGATAATAATGATAAATAGATAAATACAAGTACAAGCGCATTATTTCATTGCCTCGTATATATACAAACTCGTAAGCCCCCTGCTCCCCTACCCCTCCCTCGTCCCTTAACCCCGAATAACCCGCAGCAAAACCAATAATGAACCTTCCGCTCCGGTTCACCAACCCATCACGACCCACTCCACCTCCTCCTCCGCGTCTCTCGCTCCTGCATCTTCTCCCTTTTCTCAAATGTCTTGTCACGTGTCCCTCTCCCGCTGCGAACTTGTCACTCAAGGGACATGCATGTATTTTGCTCAGAGTTGAATCATTTAACGGCGTAAATAAGCAGAAAATCGGAACGTAACAAACACAGGCGTGCGAAGTAAAAGACGCAAACGGCAAAAATGTTGTAATTAAGGTGCGAATTTAAGAAAAAGGGAAGAAAAATGTGAAAATCCTGGTTTCACATTTCTGCCTTTATGATATAATTCAGTTCTCCAGTCCTCCATGATTATATCACAGGCTCATTTAAATCCCCCAACATAATTATGTGAGCACTAGGTACCCTCAGCCAGAGCATGAGGTTATTCACGTTTTAATAATAACAAGACAACACAAAATTTGCTCTTTTCAGTTCGTATTTTTTTTATCAAATACCAAAAGGCCGACAGATCAATGGGTTAATTAATCTCCATCCGTAAACATACCGCCTCATCATCAACATTATTTACCTGTTAATTAACGAACCGCGTTTCCTGAATGGGAGTCCCGGCAGGAGCGGGCGCGACGAAGGCAGGCGAGCAAACAGGCCAGCAGGCAGACCGGCAGGGAGACAAGCGAGGCTGCAGCACGGTGACAATCAAGCAAATGCAGGGGACAGGCGGACAGGCAAGCAAACAGCCAGACAGACAGACGTAGGGATAGCGCCTGCCCCCTTTCATTAAGTTGCGAGGCAAGAGCATATTGCATTATTCACGCACGGTGCATCCACAAGAGCGTGACTGATCTGCTGTTATGAAGCTCACACTGCCGTTACACCAACAGGACTCGCGGCGCAAAAACAAAAACGCTGCGAAGCCAGAGTGGAGCCCGAGCGCGGCGGCGGGACGGGGCAAAAAAAAGGAAAAAAAAAAAAAAAAAAAAAAAAAAAAAAAAAAGAAAGAAAGAAAGAAAAAAAAAAACAGAGAGATCCCGCAATTTTCTACTTCTGACGACTTTCTTTTGGTGTAATAGCGAAGTTTTGTTATTAGAAAGTTGCGCCTTTTTTATGAAACTTGAAACATATATGTGTGCTAGTATCAAGTTTGAACATCACGAGAGAGAAGTGAAATAGAAGACAGAGAGAGACTTTAAGAAAAGGCAAGACAGAGAACGAGCAAACGAGAAGACGGACAAAGAGCGAAAACGTGAATACTAATAAGTATAAAAAAAAAGAAAAACGAAAGAAAAGATTCAACCGAGGTACATCTCCACATTCTCCAAGTGATAAGACATCACATTTTCTTGGAAGAAATGAAACATGAGAAAAAAAAAGGGACTGGTGATGTTGACAAGTCCTATACATGTCGGAAGTTTCTCCATGATGAGCGTGCTGTGGTTATGGGATCTGAAAGCGGGGTTTTGGAGGAAAAAAAGAAAAAAGTTTCCCCTTTCCCTCACATAAAATCTCTGATCAATCAATAAGGAATGGGAACTACTGAAATACAACATGAAGAAAAAAGATAATAATGGTAAAAGCGAATCACGAGCGAGCGAGCGAGAGAGAGAGAGAGTATGAGAGAAAGAGAGAGAGAGAGAGAGAGAGAGAGAGAGAGAGAGAGAGAAGAGAGAGAGAGAGAGAGAGAGAGAGAGAGAGAGAGAGAGAGAGAGAGGAGAGAGAGAGAGAGAGAGAGAGAGAGAGAGAGAGAGAGAGAGAGAGAGAGAGAAGAGAGAGAGAGAGAGAGAGAGAGTTTAGTGACCTGCTCCCCTCGTCGCTCACCCCTCGCATACCACGAAAGCCATGTGTTCCTATTTCACAAGTACTTCAACCTGCCCCGTGCCCGACATTGACGAAGTGACCGTAGAACACGCTAATCTGACCCTTATTACTCTTATACATTTTCCATGCATTTATTCTGTTGTCTTCAAGTATAAATATGTCATGTTTATACTCAAAATGTTTCTTATGAAATGCTTATTCTGAATCACGATGTATGTAACTGATTTTACCACTGATATTCAAATGTTCTATGTTTCATGTATAGTCAGCCAGTCTGTCCCATAACCACAATGTTTGGATTGTAAAAACATACTGATATCATGTCAACCATACCCTTGTTCCTCTTCACGAAACGGTCATGTGACCTAATATCTCTGAAACTATGTTCATCCATATTCTTTCATGTTTTTCCATTGTATATTGTCTCAAAACGAACTTCGTTCATGGCAATTCCTGTGCCATCTACAGCAGACCGCTCGCCCTCGCGGGCTTGGCAGGACGCGCCCTTCCCTGGGCCTCTGCCTTGCCCTCTGTACCAGTTATCCAGAATAAAGACAAGAAAACTGCGACAAGTTTAACTTCAGACCAACATCTTCAGAGTACGTCAGTACTTACTTACTACTGCCTTACCACTCAGCCACGACCTACCAAACAACAAGTAATAATAGTGGGGGGTGGGACGCCTCCTTCCTCCCACTACATACATTACAAGTGGTGGCATCACGCTGGGATTGCCGCACCACGCGCCCTCCGAAGATTACCGCACCACGCGCCCTCCGAAGATTGCCGCACCACGCGCCCCTCCGAAGACATCGTCCAAGTACTCTGAAGATCAACTTCACGAGAAGTTACAAGTCTCTACCAAGATTATCGACTCCTGCAAGCAAAGAAACTCTTATCGAACTCTGTCACTTCAAGACTTCCGACACGAAGCCAGTCTTCCCTGCTGTCGCTACTCCCTCTGCGCACCTGCCGCAGTCCTCAACGGTTACTGCAGTCGCCTGATGCAGCAACCTCAATCTACACTGCCCTGCCAGTACCTCAAGGTGAGTTTCTTTTATCCTCGCTGTTCTCATTTGCTTAGGAAATCCCCTGTGAGTGAAGTGTCTGATTTCCTCTCGCTCTCGCGAACACCTGTGTTCCTCCCGCATAGAAAACGAGATCTCCCCTCACTGGCATCTGTCTCCCCTTAACTAGCATGTCTCCCCTCACTCCGATCGCGCCTGACTCATGCCCTGTGGTTAGCATGATTACGTTAATTTCTCTGTAGTTCTGTCTACCTATGAGTACTTAGTTCGTTTTCCTTTACTCTGTCGTAAATTTCTGAATCTCCACGATGCTAAGTTCCAGTTCATTCATAATGAGCTATTTTTTCCAGGAAATTCTTCCTGCATTTTTGCGTCTTCAGTAATTCTCTTAATAGGAAAATCCTTCCTGTATCCTAGCATGCAACTACCCTTCATTTTCGAAGATTAATCCAGCATTTTTGCACGCAACTACTCTCATTCCCCTGAAGAAATGTGTTCTATGATTTATCTACCCTCACTTTTACAAGTATATCTGTTTGCCCTCTGATCTTGCACGTGAATTCTACAAACTATGACACGGAGAATCATTCCTTTATCTTGCATGGCTCTATAAACTCGCAATTTCCACGAGATTTTGTCCTACAATCTCGTTTGTTTGTTACTGCCTTCTATCTCTCAGGTAAATGTTGCAATTAACACCCTCTGTTCCCAATACTTGACACGTTGCTTCCAGTTATTTCCTAATCATTATGAGTTCGTGTTGATATTGTAACTCCCTGAGATACTGAGATATGGCATTATGTCTTCTGTCGCCAAGACATGGTACTGTTGTTCCCGTCTGTTGTCCCCAGAGCCAGACGCCCGTGCTGAAAACGCCACTGCTGACCTTGACTCTCGGATCACCACGTCGTCCCCTCGCCGCCGTGCCCTGACGCACAAGTTTCGCTCGCCCGTTAACGAGCCCATCTCACGGACGTCCTCGCCGCCGTATCACCTGCCGACGCTCCCATGTTCTCTACTGTACATCGCTGCAACTCCGGCCGTGTCCGCCGCCTTGTCCGCTGGTGACTACCGCCGAACGTCCTCACCGCCGCATCACCTGCCGACGCTCTCCTGTTCTCGCGTTGCTACTCCGGCCATGTCCGCCGCCCCGACCCGTCCGCTGGTGATCGCCGCCCACGTTCCCTCGTGCATCTCGCTACGCTCACTCACCACACCCGCTGCCGTGCTGGTGACCCTGGCAAGAACTGTCCCTCCTTGCCTGCCGATTCTCGTGACGCCGTCACCAATGTTGTTCCTCTCCCGAGATGACGAATCCTTCCGCCGACGTGATCCTCAAGACCTCGCTCTCAAGATTCTCCGCTCAACCTTCGACTCTTCGACGATTACTGGTCTCCCAGAATCTTCTAGACCCGGGTGTGCGTGTCATTTACGACTGACACGGCGCTTGACAAGTTAACTGTGTCTTCCAGTGATCCTGTGTGGAACGATTGACGAGCTCCGTGACTGATCATCACTGCCACTCACGTCAAGACCACCTGCACCCCGAACAGTGACCTGTGCAAACAAGCACCTTAGGCCACCGACCTTAGAAATACCTGTACGACCGTTCCTCCTCAAATGCACGATCGAGACTCCCTGTGTCTTTTACCTCCGTCACCTGTCACCTGTCGTCTACCTGCATCGTCTACTCAAGAATCGAGGACGATTCTTTTTTAGTGGCCGAGCGATTTAGTGACCTCTCCCTCGTCGCTCACCCCTCGCATACCACGAAAGCCATGTGTTCCTATTTCACAAGTACTTCAACCTGCCCCGTGCCCGACATTGACGAAGTGACCGTAGAACACGCTAATCTGACCCTTATTACTCTTATACATTTTCCATGCATTTATTCTGTTGTCTTCAAGTATAAATATGTCATGTTTATACTCAAAATGTTTCTTATGAAATGCTTATTCTGAATCACGATGTATGTAACTGATTTTACCACTGATATTCAAATGTTCTATGTTTCATGTATAGTCAGCCAGTCTGTCCCATAACCACAATGTTTGGATTGTAAAAACATACTGATATCATGTCAACCATACCCTTGTTCCTCTTCACGAAACGGTCATGTGACCTAATATCTCTGAAACTATGTTCATCCATATTCTTTCATGTTTTTCCATTGTATATTGTCTCAAAACGAACTTCGTTCATGGCAATTCCTGTGCCATCTACAGCAGACCGCTCGCCCTCGCGGGCTTGGCAGGACGCGCCCTTCCCTGGGCCTCTGCCTTGCCCTCTGTACCAGTTATCCAGAATAAAGACAAGAAAACTGCGACAAGTTTAACTTCAGACCAACATCTTCAGAGTACGTCAGTACTTACTTACTACTGCCTTACCACTCAGCCACGACCTACCAAACAACAAGTAATAATAGTGGGGGGTGGGACGCCTCCTTCCTCCCACTACATACATTACAGAGAGAGAGAGAGAGAGAGAGAGAGAGAGAGAGAGGGAGAGAGAGAGAGAGAGAGAGAGAGAGAGAGAGAGAGAGAGAGAGAGAGAGAGAGAGAGAGAGAGAGAGAGAGAGAGAGAGAAGAAAAGAAAGAAGAAAGAGGAGAAAGAAAGAAAGAAAGAGAGAGAGAAGAGAGAATCTCGCATGAAAGACAAGCAGCGCCGAAGCCTTGACCCTCCGAAGGAACAGAGGACCCCCCCCCCCCCCCCCCCGACGCGACGCCTCCTTCCCTCTCGAGCGACGTCTTGCGCAGTGAACGATCCTCGCGAATTTCGGCGAATTTCACTCAGGCGGAGCTGCATGATCGTACCCCGTGACCCCCTCCACCCCACCCCCACCCACCCCCTTCTTCCTGTGTTGGGGGTGTATTTGACTCCTAATGGACCAGCTTTGGGAAAGGATTTCTCGATACTGCACGGGGGGACTCCTACACGCCCTCTTCGACAGCGAGCGAAGGGCGGCTCCAAAAGCATGAGTGAGCAAGTGTGTGAGGGAGAGTAGGTAAATATGCGTGAGTAAATCTATGTGCGTCCCGAGCCAAGACCGCACTTTTTCTTGCATACATACATACAGACACAGCACATACATAATGCTTTCCACTCTGATTCCTTCTCCCTTCTCATTCCCTTCCTTCTCATACCCTAACGTACTCCTTCCCCACCTTTCCTTACGAAAAAATAAAGAAAATACAATCAGACAAAAAATGGGAAGATAAGCCCCCGAAAGAACATCTTCCCCCAGACACAAACAGACAGGCAGAAAAAAACAGACAAGAACAACTTCCCCAAGACAGACAGCCAGAAAAACAAACACAACAGAGAACAACTTCCCCCAAACACAGCCAGACAAACAAACAGACAAGAACAACTTCCCCCAGACACAGCCAGACAAACAAACGCAACAGACGCCTTCCCATGGAGAAACTCGCCCTCCTGAGCACAAGCTGACGAACACACAATCACACACTTCCACGCGTGATCAAGCTCCGAGGTGCTGATGGGGCGTGAGAACCCTGAATTAGGAATAATCAAGCAACTCGTGCGAGAGGGGTATTCACCCCCTGGGGGAGAAAGAAAGTGAGGGAGAGGGAGAAGGATGACGAGGGAGAAGGAGAGGAAGGATGATGAGAGAGAGGGAGAGGGGGGAGGGAATGAGGGAGGAAGAGAGATGGATGACGAGAGAGGGGGGAGAGGGGTTATTCTCCCCCTAAGGGGTTAGGGAGATGGAGAAGGATGACGAGAGAGAGGGAGAGGAAGGATGATAGAGAGGGAGAGAGGAGGGAAGAGAGATGGATGACGAGAGAGAGGGGGAGAGGGGTTATTCACCCCCTGAGGGGTGAGGGAGAGGAAGAAGGATGACGAGAGAGAGGGAGAGGAGGATGGAGAGGGAGAGGGGGAGGGAATGAGGGAGGAAGAGATATGGATGACGAGAGAGAGAGGGGTTATTCACCCCCTGGAGGAGAAAGAAAGTGGGGGAGGCAGTGAGGATGAGTTGTGGGAGGGAATGATGGGGAGGGAGAAAATGGGGCTATTTTCCCCTAGAGGAAAAAGAGTGAGGGAGGGAATGAAAATAGAGGGAGGAGACTCGGGAAGAGATTGAGAGAAAACAGAAGAGAAGGAAAAATGATAGGAATTAGAGGGCGAGAGAATAGAAATGTATGACGTAAGAAGTGAACAGAAATAGACAAAGACAGAGAACACAGAAACAAAGAACAAAGAACACAGAGAACATTTAAAACAAAGACAAGAACACCAACAACAAAAAAAAGAAAGACAAGAGAATGAGAAAGTCCCCTTTACAACAACAGAAAAAGAAAAATGGAACAGACATCCTCGTCTACCTGCGCATTCACAAGCTATCAAATATCTCTTCTCGCGTGAGACTTCAGGTGAATACCCCGGTGTTATGTGCGCCGGTCCGTCACTTCTAGCCCTTTAATGGATAGATTCAGGTCTTCTCGGATACGTGGAGGCTGATGTACACATACAGGTATACATATTGATGAACTACTAGATATTATTATCAATGATAGCAATAATAATCATAATGGTAATGATGATAATATCAATATTAATGGAAGTAATGATAATAACAACGGTAATATAATAATGTAATAATAGTAATAATATAATATTAATAGTAATAATAATAATAATGATAATGATGATGATAATAATAATAATAATAATAATAATGCTATATATTATTACCATGGAGATGCTTATCAAAATATATAAATATACATAAGAGACGATAAAAAGTGAAAAAAAATAAATTCTATAAAAAAATAAAGAAAAAAACGTTAACCAAAATTGCGGAAACAACCCCAACAAAAATGAAAAACACAAATATCCTTGCAAAACATTTCTAAAACCGACTCACAACGAAGAGACCGAACACGTATTGCAACAACGGGCGAATTTCGTAACGACCAGTCACGCTAATCACATCTACGACCGGCAGCCGGCAGCTTTGTGTGCGATCGCTAATAACCGGATCTAATAATAGTTTCGAAAGTCCCTAATTACGAGAAAAAACGAAAAGGGCAAACAAAGAAAAGTCATTGTTCATTTAAACAACTCCAAATGCGGTTTATCGTTTTCAATGAATCGAGGAAACATACTTGCAACATTGACAGCAACAATAAAAAAATCAATAATAAAAAAATCATATCACGGCAAATCTCGTACATAAATAGTAACACCACTGACCCTTCCTCCTCCCCTAAAAATCATATCCATATCCTTATCAACATTACCTTACATGTATATATATACACACATACTGTATATACAAACACACACACACACACACACACACACACACACACACACACACACACACATATATATATATATATATATATATATATATATATATATATATATATATATATATATATATATATATATATATACTTATCTCTCTCACCATTATCTATCTACATACAAACCAAACAACGAAATAAACAACCGACCCCCACCAACGCGTTTCTGAACCAAACACCCCTAAAGGACTCCCTGTGAAGCCGCCTTGCCTCGTGAATACAGCTCGGCCTCTTTTCTGGGCACGGCGGGGGGGGGGGGGGGGGAGACTCGCGAAAACGTGCCCATTACCGCCGTGACTCAACACAAACCATTGACTGGGCTGAGGAGACCTTGAACCCTCAGAAAATCCCGCGCTAAATTCCCGACCCAAAACGCCCGGTGGGGAAAGAATGAGATTAAAAAAGTAAAAGCGAAAATGAGAAAAAAATATATATACGTATTTCTAGATGAATGATGAAAAAAAAAAAAAAAACATGAATGTAAAAGAGCAAGGGTTTCTATCTGAACAATATGGATATACGTAAAAGAGAACCAATCCATAAAAAAGTCTACAAACTTTTCTCTCTGTCGTAAAAAATAATAACAGAAAATCATCTAAATTCATATACAAAAGACACACAAAAAACTACGGACAATAAACAAACACACACGAATGCTGGAGCACATTTTCCCGCCAGTGTGCTAAACTATGACGGTGATGTTTGAGTAATTCTGTGACATTTCCCGCGAGTAAATTATGGGTCAATAACACTGCTTTTTGAGAGTGAGGCAGGGTGGGGTAGGTGGTAAGGGGGGGGGGAGGAGAGAGGACGGCGAGGGAAAGAGGGAGGGAGGGAGGAAGAGAGAGGAGAGGAAATGGGGGAAAGGGGAAGGAAGGAGGGAGGGAGGTAGGGAGAGGGGAGGGAAGGAGGGAGGGAGCGAGGGAGGAATGGAGGAATGGAGGGAGAAGGGAAGGAGAGGAGAGAGAGAGACATGCAGACTCGGGACAGGAAGCGCAAAAAAACACGTAAACAAAAATAAAACAAAAATTAAAAAAACAAACTACACCACCCACACACACACACAAATAAGCTAAGGATGTATATCGGGGACGAGAGTGAAAGCCCCGTAACGGATGGGTCCGGGTGCCATTACGGCGAGATGACTCTATTCACGGCTTGTGCACTGGAGCTTCGGCAGTCGGTGGCCCTATTGCAGTCAGCCCATTAAGAAGACCCCGCGACCAGCATGTGAGCAGCGAAAGAGCCTGTTCTTTTGGAGACCATATTCTCTCTCACTGACTTTCTCTCTCTTCCTTCCTTTCTTTCGCTCTCTTTCTCTTTATTTTTCTCTCCTCTCACTTTCCTTTTCCTTTTTGTCTGTCTCTCTGTCTGCTTTTTTTCTTTCTCTACCTCTTCTTCCCTCTCTCTCTTACTTTTCCTTTTCGTTCTGTGTCTATGTCTTTTGGATTATGTGTTTTTTTCTGTGTCCACCTCTCTCTCTCTCTCTCCCCCTCTCTCCGTAAATTCCATTTCATGCCGCTCATTTCCCAATTTGGTCTTTTCATTTCTATTCTCCTTCTAATGCACTTCCGTCGTTTTCCTTTGTCTGCTCTATCACATTATCCTTTCTGTGTCATCATATCCTTCCTCCCGTCCTTCACCTCGTCTGCCCTTCTGTTATCTTGGAGTCTTTTTTATTCACGATTTCTTCCTACTCATTACTGCCTCTTCAACGTGACTTCGTTTGCCTTTTTGGTTTAATTATAAGCATATTATAGACATTGCTTCTCTGTTATATCGACCCAATTCCACACTAACGCGAATCTATTCTTTTTTAGTTTATTCTTTTCCTAATTTACTCCTCTCTCTCTCTCTCTCTCTCCCCTTTTATCAAATTACTTCCTCCTTCACCATGGCAATCGATTTACGCTCTCCCTTTTCTGTAACCTCTCTCCGCCTCTTTTTCCCCTTTCTCCCTTTCCTACCCACTCCCCCTTTCTCTTGTTCTTCCATCAAGCCTTTTCACCTCTTCCCTACCTTGCTAGATGTCTTTCCTTTTCTCTCTCTCTTCCCTTTCCGATTCGCTCTGCCACCTTAATCCTACACTCAGCTGTTCGTGTCTCCCCCTTTCCTCGTTCACTGTCATGCACCTCTTTTATAAGAAACCGAAAATAAAAAAAAAGGAATTCTCTCGCAGAACCCTTCTCGAAAATCTTATTATCCGTTTCTGTCTCTCCCTTCCTCTCTCTCTAACTGAATCCCAACCCCTTGAGTTATATCCTTCTCCCCCTCCCTCCTCTCCCTGTTCCACTCGTCCACAAAGCCCTCCCCAAAGACAAGAGGAAGGCTTAAAAAAAAGGTAAATACGAAAGAAAAGGTACACACGAAATAAAAAATAAAGAATTCCGACAAAGCATAAAGGCCAAATATCCAAAAAAAGTGAAAAAGGGGAATGCGAAATAGGGAAAGTTAAAAAATAACGCATTACAGAAATGATAGGAATCAATTACTTTCAACGGGAGCGGCTGGAATCTGAAATCCAACCGCCTGCTAATTTAGCTCAAGGCAGCTTTATATACACGCACGCTGATTTTTCTCCGCTTTAATTAACTTCAAGCCAAACAAACTGAAATGAAAAAAATGAGTCCCTCCTTTTGATAGAAGAGGTGAAGAGAGAGAGAGAAAAAAATGAATATTAGATTAACCAGAGAGAACTATTTTTAAACCGTAATTAATCGCGGAGAAAAGAAATAAAAGAAAATAAATAAATTCCCAAGCATCAATCTAATTCTTTTGACTTCCGATCACAGGGAATTGGATCTGACGAGCAATCCCCCCCCCCTTTATTCCCCCTTTTCCCTTTTTTGTCGTCCATTACTCGGGGTTGGAATATGGAGCGAGAATTCAACCCGTTAATCGCATTATTCTCGTTTCCGGAAACTCAATTATGCAATCAAACCTTGTTGTTCCCGGTGTGCTGCCCATATATCTGGGACGAGGCTGCGGTACTGTGGGGCATGGGCGGGACCGGTACAGGGTGGCTGTGGGCGTCGGTGGAAAGATCATAACAGCGAATAGAACTGGTACCGTTGCTCTGTTACTTTTTTTTTTTTTTCTCTATTACGCTGAACGATGGCGCAAATAATTGCATTTTCTTCTCTTTCTCTCTTTCTTGCGAACAGAACTGGTACCGTTACTCTTATTCCTCTTTTACTCTATTACGCTGAACGATGACACAAAATAAATGTATTTTCTTCTCTTTCTCTCTTTGTGTGAGTGTATGCGTTTATTCATCAACTTTAAATTCTATTACTTAGGCTACCACCATGTATTATAACCTCCCTCACTGCTCCCTTTACAACGAGAAACAGGAAAGCAACATTTCCAGCAAGGTCAAGGGCGTCTTCGCGCTGAGATGAAGTGCACACACACGCCGACACAAGATTCAACAATGTTTTCTGGACGCTTTTCTCCTCCTCCTCTTCCTTCTCATTCTCTTTGTTCTTGTTCTTTACCTTATTATTTTTGTTCTTTTCTTCCTCCTCCTTCTCTTACTACTTCTTATTCTCCTCCCTACTGTATGTCTGCCTACCTTTATTCCAAAATCTATGTTGTTTGCTTTCGTGTCCTTCCTTGACCACTATTCTCGAGAGCTTCCCCGAGAACGATTCTGTGATCATTGCCATGTATTCCTATCAGAGTTCACTGATTTGCAAAAATAATACTAAAAAACGTTCATAGTAAATTAATAAACATTCATCGTAAATTAATAAACATTCATCGTAAATTAATAAACATTCATCATAAATTAATATTCGCACACATATTCTTAGAGGTTCTTTTACTTTTTTCAAAGACGTTTTTCTGTATATATTTGTGAATATACTGATGAAACAGGTTGGTTATTCATCTTCTCCTTGAGTCAGTTAATCACCCAAGGGCCACATATCTAATTAATCAAATGAACCCCTGACACATACACGCTGCCAACAGAACTAAACAAACCTTGAACCGCTTAAACATTGCGTTGTCTTCCATCTTATTTTATTTTATTCCAACTGCATTTTATATATTTTGTTTTTTGACAAGCTTGCCTTCTGGCGCGCGTCTCGGAATATCAACACACCGCCCGTTTCCTATCATTAACGAGATAGCTGAGGACACACGCGAGGGAAAAGGCTAGATCAGGAACAACTCGGGGAAGTGCCATGGCGTATGATTCTATTTCTTGGAAAAACAAGTACATGGGGTTCATTTCGATAACGTCACGTGAGTTACGGATGCTTTGTAAATATGGCCGATCATTTTGGTCTCTTCGGTTTTCAAAAAGGATGGAAAATAATGATTTTAATGGTTATATTTCCATCGAACAATCATCCAAACAGACGCCATGATACCTCCTCCAGTTGCTACTGATCTAGCCTTTCCCCCACACGAGAAAGACCGCGCCGAGGAACGAGAGAGCAGCGGAAGGCGTGGTTCCTAAGCAGACGCCCGGTTCGCACACGTGACAAAAGAGTCGAAATGCAAATTGTTAGCGGCAAACGAGGCAGAGTAACGAGTAACACCTGGTGGCAGTATGGCTGATTCCTGGCGCGTGGATAGCGAGATGGATGAGAAAGTGGAAAGAAAGAAAGAGAAATATTGAGCACTGCAGTTATTGCTTTAAAGGAGTCTGAGAGAGAGAGAGAGAGAGAGAGAGAGAGAGAGAGAGAGAGAGAGAGAGAGAGAGAGAGAGAGAGAGAGAGAGATAGAACAGTAAGGACAAAGGTAGGTACAGTGCGGGATGGAAAAGATCGTAAAATATTAGATAAAGAGAGAGGAGAAATAGAAATAGAGTGAGAGTGAAAGTGGGAATGAGTGAAAGTATATATTTCTGAAAAAAATCTTTCAATGGAGAGCAGCAATACAAATCAGTAAACACCACATTTAACGAACAGAATAACTTTTGGCGAGGCTAGAGTTCATAACAGCGAGCGCAAACACTGAAGATGGACTGAAGAATACCCAAGTGCAAGAATCGGGACAGGATTCGCCCATTCTGCACCGGGGAACGAAGAGGAGGGATAGGCGGAAGGAAAGGAAAGAAATGAGGTAGGAGGCAGGGTGAAAGAGAGGAAAGAGCAGAGAGGGGAATAGAGGGAGGAGACGGAGATAGGAATAGGATGGGGAAGGGGACGGTAAATGAGAAGGCGAAGGGGGAGATGAAGAGCATGAGAGAGGGAGGAAGAGAGAAAGGAAGACCGAGAGTGAGAGAGAAAAAAAAGAGAAAGAAAGAGAGAGAGAAACAGGAAGGAGAGAGAGAGAAACAGAAAGGAGAGAGAGAGCGAGAGATATAGAGATAAGTGAAGAGTCAGGGAAAAGGCAGAACAGTCCCCTCAGCTTGGAGTGTTCCGGTTCCCATTAGCCAGGCGGTAAGGGGAAGAAAATTAAACTCCCAGAACGAGAACGTAAACAAACTCCTCCCCTCTCGCGAGACCGAGGAAGGGAAGACGGGTTGGTTGGTTTCGCTCGAGCTTTATCTCTGCTTTTACACGGATGCTCCCTGGCGGATTTTTTCTTCTTCTTTTTTGCCTGGATTTTCCTTGAATCGAGTTCTCTCTTAAAGTTTTAATCCCTTTATATAAACTAAAGAAACTAAAGATTTCCATATTCATAATTGGTGTAGAAGAAAATTACATTGGTTTAAAATTACACATTGAATATGCGTTAACAAAATTGTTTTCCACTGATCATTTTTTAATTCAAGTTTCTAAAGCAAATTTCCAACAAATTAGAAAATAAAAAATCAAGGGTCCAATCCATCTCTAGCAACATTTAATTAAAACATATAAGTGGGAAAACGATTAATACTACATAATTAGAGGGGGAGCACATAAGACTAAGAACACGAAATGTTTACACAACCTCCATTCGAGACCCTCTTCCGTAAGAGGGGTGGGGGGGGGAGAACACATGCTCTCACTCACCTGGACAAACACACGGCGGACCCTGAGCACGTGTTCTGACCCCCCCCCCCCCCTCCCCCCCCTCGTCCTTCGGCTCATCCTACATTTCCAACGAGGTCTAGCGTCTCTAGGGGATGCGGCCCATGCTTACAAAAGGGGTGACTTCGCTTAAGAGAAGCAGGTGGCTGTAGTGGCGTGGTGGCTGTGGTGGTGGGTGGGTCGTAGGCGTCTGGGGTTGGATTACGCCTTTCGGTAAGTAGTGGATGGAGGGGGGTCAGAGGTCTATTGTGCAATTTTTTAAGGACGAAAGCTTCTGTTTAATTTTCACAGACGAGCCTAACATCTTCCTAGAGTTCGGGACTGTAGTGATGAACCTTCCTTGCCTAATCTTCCCCAATCACTCGAGCGAAAAACGTATTTCTGTGTCGGAATGTTGTCTAGACGCGGCTACCTCGTTCGGGCGACGAGAGGCGGTAGCGGAATAGCCCCGGAAGGCTGCCTCCCCTCACCCGACCCTCCACTTCCTCAACTCCCCCCCGTCCCCCTTTTTCCTCTTCTCCCACCCCACCCCCATCCCACTCCACCCCCATCCACCCCACCCACACCCCACACGTTTCCCGCCAGTTCCGCCCTCATCCGGTGCCTGTGGGTAGGGAAAGGATACTTCTCCCCGACCCCGCTAAAAAGCATATACAGAAAGCGTCGTTTAGGAACACGCAGGTCTGGAGATAAAAAAAAGAAAATCATTAGGCCTAGTCCCGTGCTTGTTAGCGATAAGTTATCAGCTACACCACAGACGACCACGCCCGCAATTTCCGGTCGTCTTCCTATCAACCGGCATGATGTCCTATCTTGACAAGAACCAAGACCCTTCAAACTTTACACGCTGCAGTGCGACAAAAAGTACAATTTCTCTTCCCTTTAAAAGTAAACACCATAGCAACAGACAATGAAGGGAATGAAGACAAGAGATAAAGGGCATAAGAATAGATCAACAGACACAAACACAACACGTGCACGAACACAAAAACACGTACACACAAACATACAAACAAACAGCAAGAAAAAATAGACAATACCAAAGCTACCAAACAACCACACGACATAAAAAAGAAAGAAAGAAAGAAAAGACACCATTTCACCAGACAACCCAAACCAACCAGAACTCTCCCCCAACGCAAACTCAGCTGATAGACTGACCAGCAAGGAGGAACTAGGCATCGCACCAACACTATGGATCGTGCATGGAAATCACTCTCCATTATGAGGCTCCATTACGCCATTTAACCCCAATCTAGTGATTATTGCTGATAATCAGTATACAATCTCGCTCCGCTGCCTTGACTTTTATTCCATTTTTATTTACCTTTAACTTGCATACTCATCAGCTTACGAAAACGTAATGGGTCAGGTACGTAAGGTCGTTTTTTAATGTATTTCGAATGTTGATGTGATACCTACAGTGGTTATATAAGCACAGTTTTTTTTCTAGAAGAAATTCGAAAAGGAAAACATCCCCACCACATGTTCTATTCTTAGCCTGGTAATCTAATATTATCAATCTTATTTCATGAAGCAAAGGGAATGGGTGGGAGAAAGAGAGAAATGACAAAGAATGAAAGAGATGGAAAAGGAGACAAGGAAGGATAAAAAAGGAGAGAGAGAGCAAGGAGAGAGAAATAAACAAACAAATAAAAGTGAGCTTAGAGCAGAAAACAACCCACAAAGGACCTTCAAGATACAAACAAACACTATATAAATCCCTTAGGAGAGAAAGAAGGAAAAACGGGGAAACAACCGAACACCCGAACTAGCTTTCGGGTGAGAGCATCGGCGGAAAAAAACCCGCGTATTTTTATCTTTCCGTTGTTGCAAAAGCGGATAAAAATACGAGTGTGTTATAGCTGTTCTAATGTGTGTTTTCCTTTATGATTCTTGTCGTTCTATCTTAATGAAGTTGAATGCTTTAGATGCAGTTCAACCATTCCGTGAACGAAGTAATACGGACACAGCGAATCCAAAAAAAAAAAAAAAAAAAAAAAAAAAAAAAAAAAAAAATAATAATAATAATAATAAATAAAGTAAAGCGTACATGGAGACACACACACAAAGAAATACGGACACAGCGAATACGAAGAAAGAATGAGTAAAAGAGTGCATGGACACACACACACACACACACACACACACACACACACACACACACACACACTGCAATAAATACTCTCGCCCAGACGAAGTCAATTCATGCGTACGAAACACCCAGGAAAACATGCATCACGGGAGGGAAAAATGCCGTGAAACACCAGACAGCGTGAAGAAGAAACGACACCAAATGGTGCCTGTAGAAGCTATTACTGCGTGTGTGTGTGTGTGTGTGTGTGTGTGTGTGTGTGTGTGTGTGTGTGTGTGTGTGTGTGTGTGTTTATACGTGTGTGAATACGAGCTCGCACACGTGTTCTACACAAACACCCATACCTCGCAATTCTATAACCTCAATCCCCTTCCAACTATCACTCGAAATTCCCCCAGCCTCCCTTCCAGCGCCGAAGAGGACGCCCACAGACAAAGAGCAGAGCAGCAGGCAGGCAGACAAGCGGGCGCGGCGGGCGGGCGGGCGTTGGCGGGGGGAAAGCAAAGAAAGGAGGAGGAGGGGTCGGCAGCGGAAGTGGTCTGGCGGCGTGAGGGTTCGGCGATGACCGTCACTGCCGAAACCTCTTCCTCTCCATTGGCTCGGACTTTCCTCGTTCGTTTGCTTCTGTCACTGTTTCCCTGTCACTGCTTTCTTGTCTCCCCCACGTGCGTTTGTTTGTCACTGTTTCCTTGCCTCCCTCCTCGTCCGTTTGCTTGTCACTGTTTCCTTGTCACTGCTTTATTGTTTCCCTCCAAGTGCGTTTGTTTGTCAGTTTCCCTGTCACTGCTTTCTTGTCTCCCTCCAAGTGCGTTTGTTTGTCACTGTTTCCCTGTCACTGCTTTCTTGTCTCCCTCCAAGTGCGTTTGTTTGTCACTGTTTCCCTGTCACTGCTTTCTTGTCTCCCTCCTCGTCCGTTTGTTTTTTGTCACTGTTTCTTTGTCACTACTTTCTTGTCTCCCTCCTCGTGCGTTTGTTTGCCACTGTTTCCTTGTCACTGCTTTCTTGCCTCCCTCCTCGTGCGTTTGTTTGCCACTGTTTCCCTGTCATTGCTTCCTTGCCTCCCTACTCGTCCGTTTGCTTCTGTCACTGTTTCCCTCCTAGTGTGTTTGTTTCTGTCACTGCATGCTTGTCTCCCTCCAAATACGTTTGCTTCTGTCAGTGCTTCCCTGTCACTGCTTGCTTATCTCCCTCCTTGCGTGTTTGCTTCTGTCACTGCTTGCTTGTCTCCCTCCACATAACTTTATTTTCCTTCTTATCATTTTATTAAAATCCTTTAAAACCTTTATCTTTCCTCTGCTTTTCGTCTCCTTGCTTCGCCCCGCCCCCCTATACCTGCTTCTCATTACCTTCAATCCATCTTCCAGTCTTTCTCAAAGGGTGTTCCTCTTTAAATCCATTTACCTGTTCCCTCTCTTTTTTCCCCCTATTGCGTGTTCCCTCTTATCCTTGAACCTTCTTCCTGCTCCCCTATCCTGACTCTCTGCCAATCTCGTAACCGGGGAAGGAAGCTCTCGTGATTGGCATTAACGTCCACTTCTGTCGGGCTCGTAAGTATATTGCAGTTTTACGGCCTTCGACGTCACGGCCGGAACAGAGCACACACACACACACACACACACACACACACACACACACACACACACACACACACACACACAGATGCGTAGTCAATAACAACAATAATAAAACACTACCATATTTCGTACCCTTAAACGAATACAAATCTAAATAAATAAATAGATAAAATACAAATCAAAAGGTCTACAAAAAATCACACCCCCACCGACACCGACTTCCGAATTTAAAAACGGATTTATTTGTCAGCCCCAAATTCCCCGCGTGAGAGCGCACATCCATCAAGCCTGCTACTTGGCGTCACTAATTCAATTCGGGCGCGTTAACCTCGTAACAAGTGTAGGCGGCAAGAGCACGAAAAGCAGACTCGCGATCTTGTGTTATAAATGCGAAAATTCTGCGGTTTATGATCACAGGGACACCGCGGCAAAGAAAACAGAACACTGAATAAACAAATAAAGACGACGGTAAAATGCCTATTAATCAAGGCTTAACAACACGAGATGTGGCACAACAGATAGGAGGATCAGCCTGGTTGGTGTTACTTAACGTGCAAGATTGCGCAACACCCACGCCCCTTTTCTACTTCCTCCTCGCACGCAGTCTATCTGATACGTAACAACAAACGAGGATAAAAAGAAACAAACGCACTCCGTTGTAAACAAAAACAACGCAAGGGAAGAGCAGGAAAACACACGATAATGGCACAGACCCTTTCGTCATATCGCTTTTATTCTGTGCATATATCCTGCCAATAAACCTTCACTTATTGCGTCTCCTACTGTACCAAATTCGAGGAAAGGAGATAATGCAGACTAGACTTTATACGAGGAAAAATAGCTACGATTCTATTACTTAACACTCATCAATGACCTGTTATTCACCCATACTTTTTCAATTACCAGATATTCAACCAATAATCCCCCTTATCAATCACCTGTTATTCAACCATACTTTTTCAATTACCAGTTATTCAACCATATACGCCTTATCAATGACCTGTTATTCAACCAGACGGGGGTTAATGATCGCTTAGGAGACCTGGACCTCCACAGTTCGCCAAGGACTCGTACAAGACTCCCAGGTCCTAGCGCCATCAATCTTGAGCCGTGTTCCCCCAGCCACTCTTGCACTCCTGCTGCTCACCTCCTTCGTCTTCCTGTCCAGTCATCCAGGACAACTAATACGTCTCTCTCTTTCGCTCTTTCTATCTGCCTTCCCCTCTCTCATCTATCTTTCAGTTTTCGTTTTCTTTCATTTCTCTCTCTCTCTCTCTCTCTCTCTCTCTCTCTCTCTCTCTCTATATATATATATATATATATATATATATATATATATATATATATATATATATAATATATATATATATATATCATAATATATAATATATATATATAAATATATATAGAATATATATAATACACACACCACACACACGCACACGTATATATATACACACACACTCAGAACAGTTTGTATTTGTTTAATTATACCATTCATGCACAGCCAATAAACATAATAAATATTTACACACGAATTGAAAAAGTGACATTCATTATAACCTATAATAGTTCCTTGGCACCAAAACCTACATCGAAAAAAGGCAAAAAACAACAAATAACTCAAACGACAAATGTACTGTCGACATTCTTACATGACAAAACTGACAGCCGGTGATTAACAAATTTGATACTGATACACCCTAGCAAGTCGCAGCTGTCACCTGGCTGTCGTTTCTTCATGCCGCAATATATACAAAGGTTTGTGAAGCTAAACAAACGGTGCAGCCGCAGTTGCATCGGGTAACAGAGTCGCGGGAAAATGATACGCGGTTTTGTGTCGTAAAGCCGGTCTAGTCAATCATTTTGTGGTTGGAGAGCGTTAGGTGTTAAGATTATGATTATGTAAGCATTTAAATGTAGTTGTAAACGTAACTTGCACAATAGGAGAGTATATATTTTAAAGGAAGTGAGGTGTTTCTCATCAATCGTCGAGCCCCTCAGATGCTTTAAAAATTTCATGAAGTATGGCAGCATGTCTTATTTTTTCTTTCACTGTATATTTTCCTTATCAAGTTTCCGGTGAGGAGTTTGACTTTGATCTTTCAGTTTTAATAAAGAAAAACAAACTAATGAGAAGACGAAGTTCGTGTGCAACTCATGGGTACTCTCCCATCGTGGCAAATAACTCGAGACATTTTGAACAGAATCTGAACACAGCTTTTGAAGGGGAAACGTTCCCTGCTAATTACAAGCGATTTCTTAAAGGAATGAAAGGGCTCTTTAGGAAAGGGGATTCGGCATTACACCACGTCTTGAAATACCTTTGACCCGGATCTGCCTTGGGACATGGCGAGGGGGGGGGGGGCAAGGGGGGAGAGTATTCCAAGAATAAGCCATAGTATACCGGCGGTACCATGTGAGTACCATAGGGGCCAGGAGAGAGGGGGAAGAAGGGGCAGGAAGGGGCGGGAAGGGACGTGGGAAGCAGGGAAGAGGAGAGAGGGGAGGGGGGTACCTAAGGTGGCTGGGAAGACCACTTCGCACCAAAATTAGCTCCTCTTGGCCGTTCGTGCGGAGGTTTTCCGTAACTTTATCTTGGCTCGAAATAACCCGGGGTGTTCTCGGTGGCGTCGTCCCCGGCCCGTGTGTCCGACCTCGGCCTGGCACATGCAGCCTAAACAAATGCGTGCCGTGGCGGTGCCATGGGCGTTATGAGGCGAGGAATCTTCGCACGCCGCTTCCCTTCGCCGCAACAGGAACCGAAACCATTTCAAGAAGGGGCCTCTCGATGATGTGCGCGGCGGAGTTCCGTGTTACCGAATATCAGCATCTCTTTCTTTCTCTCTCTCTCCTAACATTTCTCATTTGCTTATACCACACTTTCCTTTCCTCTCCTTCTCCGCTTCCTTTCCTCTCTCCTTCACACAAAAAAAATTACCAAACTTTCCCAATTTCTGGCCCTGACAGTTATGCCCACGCGAAGGACTTAATGTTCCTTATCGCGGAAAACTATATCAAAAACCTCTGAATTCGTTACACACATAACCAGCGACAAAGGCAAGGCAAGCAACCGATTTGGAAGATTAAAATCTAAGTTGGGCTTCCTGCTGGGGGGAACTAAATCCAACTTCAGCAACTTTAAACTTTGAAATCCCATCTGAGTTCATTCAGGTGAAGTTGCGGCCGAGACTATTGCTTCAGTCCTATTGATCGTGCTATAACACGTACGAATTAGCAAACAATATATAAACCTTGGAGAGAAAGGAGCAATATATATGTATGTATATATGTGTATATATAAAAATATATATGTATATATGTATATATAATCTGAATTACCTGAATATATATATATTTTCATCAGAGTTTCGTTTTCGCTTCATGTTTCGCCATAGCTTGAAAGCAAAAAATAGACTCCCTTTCCCGCTATAACCTACAGAAAGCCACTCCAGCCTCCTACGAGTTAAAATAGGATCTGGATTTAGGTAATAGGGCAGATCCACACGAGGCGACTTGGTTATTGCCGACGAGTGTTGCAACAGGTGTGCACCGGACGGCCGTTAACACACACTTGGAGAATGAGTCAGAGCTCACTTTAGCACACTCAAAGACCTACCTGAATTGTCGAGCGAGATGCAAAATTGCCGGGGTCGCCCTGATCGCTATCATCTGTATCCACTATATAACTTACCCAAAGTCCATCTAAAACGGAAGGAATATCTTTTTTCGCTTACAGCTGCAGATTTCAGTTATTTCGTGATTTTATGTCTACTGAATATCTCGTTTCCTCAATATTGGTTGTTTCGTAAGAGAGAAAAGATCTATAAATCTGATTCAAATTACACTGAAGAATAATCGGACGGAACAGAATGCATCTCTAGTGATGATTTAATGTGGACGCTAAACTTATTCTAGCAAGGATTTATTAGGTCTCACAAGGTCTTCATTCCTTGCTCCTGCAACTGCTGAGTGGCACTGTGCATTCCGGGTTGATATACAGATTTATCCTAATTTTACGATGGATATACTGTAAAGAATATAGCTCTGCTTTTCGGATTTACGGTTACCGAACACTTAAAATGGATTGATAACAATGAGAGCATACTGATGAACGCCTTTCTCTTAAAAATGCAGCCCTGGCCGTCAGAATTTACAGGAGAACAGTATGGCCACTCTCCTCCCCCTCGCCCGCGGAATAATTCAGTTCGTTCATCGCACAAGCATTCGAGTATAATCGGTCCGTGACTCGAGCTCACCGAGGCATCGGTACTCACAGTCGTCCCCTGTTGCTGCTGCTGCTGCTCCTGCTGAGTCTGCTCGTCCTCCGCCTTGCCCGCCATGACCACCGCTGAGAGCGCAACAAGTCAAGACTGCACACCGCTCGTCGCTCGACACTCGTTCGTCAAGTGCTGGACCGGAAGAGGCGCCGAAGCTATCCCTTGGTCGCGAGTTCACTAACGTTGGTCCGTCGGACACCTCGTGTATCAAGGGCGAGCTCAACGGCTAGGCCCCGGGCTCACACAATCGAGGGTGTGGGCACTCCCCGTCACCGCACCATAAGCACTGCCTGGCTCCCGGGCATCGTGGTGCCAAGGTGCCAGCCAGCCAGGCCTCCCAGCCAGCCAACCACCCGGTTTAACCCCCAGCCCCAACGCACTCTGGCTTGCCACGCCAGATGTTTCAACCATAAATTGATGGTTAACAATATAGACAAATGTCACCTTATTCATTTTAATACATAATCGGCTCCAATCAGCATCGATTGCAAGTACAACAAGAAGTTAAAGATATATATGCAAATAATAATTCACGTGCGAAATACCTTCGGTCATTACGCCTCGCACTGCGCACCTGGCCGCCATATGTGGCCCAAAGCCGAAGACGCGTGCGGAGGTCTGTACACAAATCCGAAAGATAACATTCTTCAAAGGTCGTCCTGTGTTATTTTCGCATTGGTTCCTAGATTATCATCAGGGGAGGAAAATGTCCATAAAAAAAGGCAGAAACCAAATTTCCAATTTTCCCCAGGAAATATGACGGGTGATGCGCCAGAGGGGCGAGGTGAACGCGGTGCCCAGCTGAAAACCCTGCAAGTGTGAATCTATAACATCTACAAAATATGTGCGAAGTAAACAAGCAAAGAAATTACTAGAAATACGAAACATACAAACAAACACACGTACATGGTGTAGTCTATATCAATATCAATTTATCTTAATTTACTTTGGCATTCTATTGGATGATTCTTGCACTGCAAATGCCATTCACAACGAAAATATAAACGATTCCCACGGTCTCCCACTCAGTGTTTTTGTTTGCCACAAAGAAAAAGAAAGAGAAAGAGGAAAGGAGCAGAAGAGGAAAAGGAAAAAGAAAAAGAAAGTGAGGGAGAAGAGAGAGAGACAGAGGGGGGGGGGGGCTGTGGGTGAGTGAGGTGAGGGAGGGAGAGAGAAGGAAGATGAAAGGAGGGAGGAAGGAAGAGAAAGAGGAGAGAAGGAAGATGAAAGGAAGGGAGAAAAAGAGAAAGAGAAAGAAGGGAAAATGAAAGGAAGGGAGAAAAAGAGAAAGAGAGAGAAGGGGGGAAAAGAAAAAAAAAAAAAGAAAAAAAAGAGAGAGAAGCCATTAAAATTCCACAACCAAAAAATCTGACCTGCATAAAAAGAAAATAAAACTTTGCGGCAGAGTCAGATTTTTACGGCTAGGCCTGGCGGGTCGGGGGATCAAACACACCGCTTCCCCGTCGGTCAAAGGAAGGAATAAAGTGAGGGATATACTGCACATTGTGTATGTGTATGTAAGCGTGTGTGTGTGTGTGTGTGTGTGTGTGTGTGTGTGTGTGTGTGTGTGTGTGTGTGTGTGTGTGTGTGTGTGTGTGTGTATGCGTGTATGTGTGTGTATGCGTGTATGTGTGTGTGTGCGTGTGTGTGTGTGTGTGTGGTGTGTGTGTGTGTGTGTATGCGTGTGTGTGTGTGTTGGTGTGTGTGTGTGTGTGTGTATGTGTGTGTGCGTGTGTGTGTGTGTGTGTGTGTGTCTGCGTGTGCGTGTGCGTGTACGTGGGTGTGTTAGAAAAGCCTACAGAATGAATGATGAAGCAGAGAGCAAAATATCTGAATTATGAAGGATTTGTTTACTCACTGACTAATGAGGCAAGTTCAAGGACAAAAGTATCTGCACAAGCCTCAGTTCCTCTTTCCCTCTTCTATGGACACCTAACTGTACTTCCTGTCCATGAAGTGCTATTCTTCCATTATTTGTTTTTTCTTAATTAACCATATCATTGTATTTTTAACTGATTTAAATGCAGCGCGAGTTCTCACTAACATGCATTTTTCATATTAATTCTTAGTGGTATATAAAACTTTATAAAGTGTATTTCATAAAGTACAAATACTACCCGCCATTTTTACGAAGTCGGGCATTAATATAATCGTCTTAGTTTTGTACGTATTGCAATCATGCTGAATCATCTCTTATGACCAGTAGTATCTATATCTGTCACTTTTGTAGTTGAAGTGCAATTGAAAAATAATTGCTTCCTTTACCCTTGCGAACGACCTCAGGATATGCGCTTGTACTATCCACTTATCCACATTCATGCTGGTATTCTAGCCCGGGACTAAAGTGTATTCACACTCAAATTATATTCTAGGCAGTAAGCGCCACATCATCCATGAAAGCCCGCACTTAAGGTCGTCCGGTTCCTGAGAATGACCTTGGTCGTCTGCACTCGCTCATAGTGGACGCGCGATCAAGTTCATGGCAGCCATAAGCAACATCAATGGCTCCGCGCAGCCGGTAACAATCCCTCGGCCGACAACCTTCGTCATATGGCGATGTCCCTCGCAGTCAATCTCGGCGTGTGCGTTCAGCATGCACTGGTGCATAGAGCCATGAACTTACGGGGAACGGTGCGTGGCCAATGCCTCTTTAGCCAAGAGATGTATAATACATGCACAGCAGACGTCAAGGATCTTCATCTCTGCCTTCATCCGGCAAAACCGGGAACCAAGAAACGTGTTCCTGTTCCT
>NW_020870961.1:470339-480339 GCF_003789085.1 Penaeus vannamei
CCGTTACCTGTCATGACGGTATGCCTCTTTATTGTCACGAAGGAGAGTAGAGCTGCTGTCTTCAGTCTAGTCGTTGACATAAGACAGTCAGTCGTGTCGTTATAGTACTGCTTTTTGCAGACATCTATAAACGGCTACAGTTAAACTAATGAAAAATACTAAACATTTGACAAATAAGCCACAAAACAAAATGAGGAATGAGACTGGAAATGCAATACACTTGAAAAGCGAACCGATAAGGGCTAGAAAGAACACAAACAGTAGCAGAAGCCATTAGGATGACATCAGCCAATACTGCAATAACGGGATGAGCCATCGTACATAATCATATCAGTTCTTATATACAAGCGATGACAGCCTTCCTGTTTGTCTCTCGCCCCTTCCCCTTAGAACTGTTACGCTACCGACATAAGGAAAAAGAATAAGAGGTTTCGTCTTATGTTTAAGACTAACAAAAATTCTAGTAATTTCCAAGTACCATATCTTAATACCAAATCAATTATTTTTTTTTACTATCCTCTCTGTCTGAGTCTCTGATTCTCTCTCTCTCCCCGACATATTTCCATAATCAAACATAAAAAAAAAAACATACATAAAATAATAAACATTTTTTTCTTACGAATCCTCCCTTCCTCCCCCCCCCCCCAAAAAAAAAAAAAAAAAACTACCCCAGTCTCCAGACCCCCAGAACCCTAAGCAAAGGCCACATTATCCACACGCACCCACATCGTGTCCCTGAGCCCATCAGGAGGCACTTGTTATTAATTAAGGGCTAAGGGAGCCAATCAGTGCGCATGCGACCCTCTCACACCACCCCCTCCTCCGGCCTGGCATGACCAACGCCAGTGCTACTACATAAATATTTTGCAGTAGCGTTCGAGATGAATATTCTGCAGTAGCGTTCGAGATGAATATTCTGCAGTAGCGTTCGAGATAAATATTCTGCAGTAGCGTTCGAGTAAAAATCGAAAAAAAGATAAGAATGGCGAAGTCTTGCGGATTTCTAAAAGGTTCGATGGAACAAAAGGAATGAATAACCAAAGGAGCGTGAGAAAAGTAAGGAGCAAAGGAGGAGGAATAAGGGGGCAGGAAGGAGAACCAGATATATAAGGACATGAACCTTGAGTGAAACCGTTTTTTGAGAGAAGTATAAAGGGGAGTGAAAGAGATCCTTGCAGGGTTGAATTGCACGAGGTAAAAACACAAGAGGGTGAACGGAAAGAGAAAAAGAAAAAAAATGGAGAATACACGCAAGACTTTCGAATAAGCGCGCACACATCCTCGCTCACACTCACAGTATGTTATTTCACGTTATTGTCAAAGAGAAATTCAAAATAATAGGTTGGTAGCTACTGGGTACTGTGCAAAATACAACTCATGCACACATAAAAAGGGTTTCGGATGCGTTAGTCATAATAATACGTGCACGCCATTAAAAAAAATCATATAAACAAACTTCAATTGCCCTTCTTTCTTGGAAAATAGTGTAAACGTTTATTTTTTCATTGAGGAACATTTTGGACAAGTTATCAGCCTTAATATAAAATCTATAAAGAGCAAATGCTAAATCAAGCCATGCCAAATATCACATATCACTTAGCACGAAAAAAAAAAAATATATAAAGAAGCCTTTTTAATTGAAGGATAATCAAGTAAAAAGTTGACAAAATAACAACTGAGAACAAACTATACACATCTACAAGATAGTACGACGAAAAAGAACATCGATAAAAACGAACAAACCAAACCAGGGAGAGATAACGAAAATAAGTAGCTTTCGAATGGCGGAGAAGCAGTGTGTGAGACAGCACCCTCCCACGAGGGAGATGGAACAGGGAAGGAGTTGTCTTGGCAAGGGTGGGAGGAGGAGAAGGCGTAGGGTTGAGCTGTGGCGGAGTGGAAGGAGTGGAAAGAAGGGTGGAGGGAGGAAGGGGGAAGGATTGCGGGTCCATCTCGACCGTTAATGCCACTCTGACCCCCCGCCCACAACTCGCCGCAAAGTCACCTCTCGACTTCAACGTGTGCTGGCGACTCCTGATTCACATTGCTACGAAGAGCAGTTGTTACTTTGATGGGAAGAAGACGGGAGAATAAAAGAATGGAAGAGAAAGCGAAAGTGAGAACATTATTTGCGTGTGTATCTAAATGTATGTAGCTTATACAATATGTATGTGCATGTATATGTGTCTATTATATATACAAATTTACATCTGTCTGTATTCACCAATGTCCATATCATAAGTGTATGTGTGTTAGAGATAGAGATAGAGAGATAGAGATATAGATAGATAGTAGATAGATAGATAGATAGATAGATAGATAGATAGATAGAGAGAGAGAGAGAGAGAGAGAGAGAGAGAGAGAGAGAGAGAGAGAGAGACTGGCTCCCATTCTCCCCCTCATAAGTACAATCTCACACTCATACAAGGATTAGCATTATGGCATTAGCACAGCTGCAAGTACACATGATAATAAGCGACCGTTTGTTTATACTACATGTTCAACGACGAGTCCCATGAGACCCTGAAGACCAACGTGTTCATCATCAGACCAACGGCCACTACACACCTCTCGCCTGAGTAATTGTGGCCTCTTTCCACGCCAAGGACAATTACACAGATGTTAAAAGGATTCTAGACACCCATGTGGCCGTTGCTACCGTGAATAAGACAGAGCTGGAGAGACTGATGGTAGGACTAGGTGGAAGGGGATGGGTGGATGGGAAGGATGGACGGATGGTGAAAGTTGGGATTGGGTGGGACGTACAACTAGGTGGATAAAAAGAATAGGGGATAGGAAGGATGACGGAAGTCAGGGCTGGGTGGAAGGTAGGACTATGAGGAATTAAGGATGGTGGAAGTTAGGACTGGGTGGAGGAGAGGAATGGATGAAAGGGCTGGGTGGAACGTAGGACTAGGTGGAGGGAAGGACTGAATGGAAGGAAGCGTTGTGACGAATAATGACAAGTCGACGCAAGAACGGCAAGGAGAATCTCTGAGTGGTTAGCCATGACCCTTCCACCCTACCTCCCTCCCTTCCTCGTGCCTCCCTCGCACGCACGCCCTCGCATAAACATTAACACAGAAACGAATACAAATACAGAAAGACATACATAATTAAGACCCACGCAACACACTCACATTATATCTTATTTTCGATGGTCACCGACATTGCCATCATTATTATCCTTATTACAATAATTATCATCATTATCATTGTTATCATTATTGTTGTTGTTGCTGTTGTTTTGCTGTGGTTGCTGTCTTCATCAGAAATATAATTACCATTACTATCATTACTGCTATTTCCACCAACCTTGCCAAAATGATTATAATTGCTGTTATTACTATCATCATTACCATCAACGTTTCTAACATTTACCGTCAAAATCATCAACTTCCTTTCATTTTTTTTCTCATTTTATACAGAGCCCACCATCTTTCATCCTAAGCAGTAACTCCAAATACGCATTCCTAAAGATATGCAGTAGATATTTCTTTTGCTTCCTTTAGCACACTGCTCGAGTCTGAGAGGCGTTTTTGTAACCCGTAACCCGAATCCAGGGAGGAAGGGGGAGAGTCACGTTGCTCCTGGGTCCTGTCTGGTGTCATTGAGTGTCAAGTGTGTCATTGTGTCTTGCGAAGGGGCTTGAGTGCCAAGTGATTTACATGTGAATAGTCGACTACAAGCCTACGTAACAAATGGAAATACTTTCCATCGGTTTTCTTTTCTTGTGAGCAATGTAGAATATCTTTGTAAATGTATATATTTTCCGATTGCTAAAAATTTCAGTCCTTAGAACAGCACTCACGCCGGGGACCATTAATACCATGAGTAAGTATAATGTACACCTAACTACTTCCTTTATTTTTTTTATTATTTACACTTCCCTTCCACAGGCCTACACCGGAAATACATATACATTTCCCATATGCGGATGGCCAACCCAGCCTAAAAGTGAAAGTCACCGATTTACGTGACCTCAGAGTGTGGCGGAAGGCGGGTCAGGCCAGGTCAAGTGAGGTCAAGGGAGTTGAATGACATATTTATACGAGTCACACACGGGAGCATGTTTGCTTGTTCGTTTCGACTATCAAAACATATTCGCCTCGCTTGAACTCTGGTGATCGTGTTCAACTATTGATTTTAATACCGGAGTTATCTATTTAACGGATACACAAAGGAATATGTGTGTGTGTGTGTGTGTGTGTGTGTGTGTGTGTGTGTGTGTGTGTGTGTGTGTGTGAGAGAGAGAGAGAGAGAGGAGAGAGAGAGAGAGAGAGAGAGAGAGAGAGAGAGAGAGAGAGAGAGAGAGAGAGAGAGAGAGAGAAAGTAAATGAGTGAGTGAGAGTGTATTGTGTGCAGATATAAACTGGTAGGTGAATATTTATTGATCTGAGGCTGTAGTCAACTAAAGCCAACTATCATGACTTCAAGCAATATTTCTGGGGTTGATGCCGGGGTTTCGTACGTTAAATAATCCAGAAAAAAACAAATGTACCGAAAACACGCTGCAAGTAACCATCTGAGCACTAAAAGATGACCACAGAGATTACCCTGTCAATCACCATTAGTCCACTTAAGACTGGATCAATAAACTGGACCACGGTTACACTAACACGCCTTCAGACATGCCCCTTTTGGCATCTCCGGCACAATACAAACACCGCTCCCACATCCTCATCAAACCCGGCCAGGGGGAAAGAACCCTAGCCCCGCCCAGCATCCCTTCCTTTCACATATCAGGAACCGAAGGAAGTCCAGTCTTTGTGAAGCGATAAGCCCGCGCTTTCCAATGCCTTCGCCAGGGGGTTGTCAGTGTGGCGTGGGTGTGGCGCGGCGCCCTTTGCCCAGGCGCCGCCGCAGGGGAGGCTGCGTCCTCACGTAAGGGACACACAGACACTATCCCCAGCTTAAACACTTAACCCACCCTTAATCGAATGAGAAGTGACCGTCTGATAGAGATTTCACCACCAGGCCTACTTCTGGTTCGTTGTACTGGACACGGCGTTGCTATGCGACTTATCTGAACGCTGGGTCATATGAATAAATCATCTGACGAACATATAACAGGGTTCTTTCATAAGAAATTATTCCACTCATAAAAGAAAAGAACAAAAAATAAAGAATACATCTAAATTCTCGACACGTCTAATGTAACTGTACAGACACAGATGATCAGGAGCTACATTTTATTCCTCATTTAAGATATGATCCGAGTATAACTCTGATCAAGCATTTCACCAGAGTAATTACAACAGGCCGCCACTTTCCCTAGGCTAAAGGCAAGCCGTATAGTGTGGAATGTGACTGCTGCATCGTCTCTGTGGACTCGTCACTTCTACCGTCACAGAATTCTTCCTAACTGTCCTGTCTTTGCAAGTCAAATGGCAAGTGATGGAGCCGATTCCACATATATTACCTCACACTCATAGTGCTAACTCGAAATAAAACCATTTGGCTGCCGATCAGGGGATTATCAAGGAAACTGTTACTTACAAGAAGAAAAAATCAAATCCATAAAAATGCGACATCACAAAAAAAAAAAAAAAAAAAAAAAAATACAATTCGTAGGTCACAGCACAAAGACCTCCCAGATGTTATCCTGCTGTCACACTACAGGCTATGTAGGCCTGTCGTGTCTTCCACCCCTTATACGGGACATTCGACGTGGAAACCTGCGGCGAACAACCATTACGAAACGAGGCTCCATGTATCAAGGGACTTCAAAACGGACACACAATGATTGCGACAAACTGAGGGAGTGTATCTGTCCTGTGGTTAAGACAAACTGCCAGCATAACATGGAATAATATAAAATACACCCCGCCCTTCACAACAAATAATGGAAACATCACCGAGATTCAAAAGTGTAGCGATCATGCCCGACGGCGATGAACCTCAAGGGCATTCCCTGAATTTTGTCATCGGGAGTGACGGCTGCAATTAGCCGATTGTTCTACCCCACACACACAGGGGTATCTGGTTTCAAAGCTGCTGCCACTGCATTTTGAATGTGTTCGTGCATATAAACGGTCCAAAGGCAGGGCGCGAATAACAGAACCCGTTTTATAATGAAGTTAGTTGTCTCGCCGCCGATCAACTTCGAAGTAACTAACCCGGCCGGCAACTTGAGCGCCAGACAGTCCCTACCTGGGTCGCTGGGACTATAATGTCACGCTAAACTTCGCCTTTCACGCTCGAGCATCTCACCTGCAATCTCGCTGCCTACACCTGGTATCTGACGGCGCGCGGTGTGCCGGAGACTTCAACAACGCGGTATTTTGCGAGTTTCCTCGAGTTGCTGGCACGGAGTCAAACCACCTTGCGATCGCGCTGGAAGACGAGCAGCGTCGGCTCCCTCACTCGACTTACCTTTTTGGGATCTTTGGGAGACTCCTGTCGTCCTTGGTCATCAGCAGTGGAGGGAACCTTCGGGTGAGTTCCGTTGACGATGGTTGTGGCGATGGGTTCCGGCGCTTGCTGTGGCTGCTGTGACGGGGTTTCGGTGCTAACGTTACTACCGCCGCCGCCAGTGTCCTCTTGGCCGTTCTGATGAGAAGTATCGTGTTCTACTGGCATTTTGGTGGCGAGGGTTATTTCACTTACACTTAACGACCGACTACGACGCAAAAGTCAGTGTATTCGCAAAAATCTGTGGACTTATCATTAAATATGAAGAAGGCTCGCGCGCGGCCACCCGCTCTCACTTGCGTAAACAATCTCACTGCCTTCCCTCGGCGGCGGGGGCTGCCGCGTCCAGGAACGTTGCCGCGCGGGATAAATCCGCCTCTATTTTATCGTCCCCTACAAACGTAGTACACGTCTTAAACATTTATCTTGCTATCTAGTGCCACATTACGAGACGAGTTATTAAACTACCGAGTGATGTCACGTAAAAAAATCGAGTAAATCTCTAAAAGTTTATCAGGATTCTTGTGGCGTGTATTGACTTGCTCGGTCTCGCAAAGAACGAGAGGTGACGAGACTCTGCGAGAGGGCGGGGCATTCAAATCACCACAAGGCGAGACGCGGCGCAAGAGACGCTGCGGCCACACACTGCAAAACCAACTCTCCTGCCAGACGTTCAGCGCGCCCAAATTAGTATTCATGTTTCTTTTCCTTTTTGGTTCGTTATTTCCCAGTGACAAGGTTTTATTGTTCATATCCCCTATACTATCTATACAATTGCCATGGTCACAAAAATAATATCATTCCTGTATGAAAGATACACTCATATTTCAGAAAAGAAAACCATAATTAAAAAAAAGTTTTCTACTAAACACGCTTACCTAAATTCCAATAACTATGCGCATAATACATACAATCTTGCGCCAGTAATTACCCATTTTTATTTACTAGCCAAATGGGTAAGGCGAATAATTTGTTTCACAGAATTCCGCGAAATATTTTCTGTTGTAACCACTAATTCCGTATTCATGTTGACAAACGTAGAAATATATGAATGAGAATGAATGTCTTCACAATACAAGAGATGTATTGAATACGTCTCTGATATTATAAAGATATTCATTTCATACTTTTTCTACATAATGCCTCTTATTTTAAAACTTGTCATAAGCAGTTGATTAAATAATTGCATTAATAGAAATGTTCGTAATATCAACAAGAGCAATGATAATGATAGATATTGTAATTGTGATGAAAATAACAATTATGATAATAATTATGATGATCATAATATAAAATAATAATAATAATAATAATAATAATAATAATAATAATGATATTGGTAAGGAGGAAACAATAATGGTGATGATAATGATGATGATGATGATATTAGTAACAATAATAAGGATGGTATAATAGATAATGAATGATAATAACAATAATGATATAATAATGATGGTAAAACAATAATAACAATAATGATGACGATAATAATAATGATGATAATAATATCACTAATAACAATAATGATAATGATAATAATAACGATAATTATGACTGTAAAAATATGATAGTAATAATGGTAATGATAATAATAATGCAACAGTAACAATAGTAACAATAGTGATAATAAAGACCATAACTGTAATGTTTATGATAATTATGGTGATTATAGTAATAATGATAATAATGACAGTGATGATAATAGTAATGACAGTAATAATATAGATAATAATCGTAATAAAATGGTAATAATAGTAAATATAGCAATGAGAATAATAGAAATAGTTATTGAAATGATAATAATGGTACTAATGATAATGAGAGTAATAGTAGATAACAAACAACAACGACAACAACAATAAATATGATTATGATAGTAATGAGATAATGAAATATTGAATAACAACAACAATGATAATAATAATAATAATAATTATTATTATTATTATTATAATAATAACAACAATGATAATAATAATAATGATAATGATAATGATGATGATAATAATGATAATAAGAGTGATAATAGCAATCATAATAGAAACAATTATATTAATAATGATAATATTAGTAATCATAGTAATGATAATAAAAATAACAATGACAGTAGTAATAATAATGAAAATAACAATAATCGCAATAATGATAATGCTAATAATAATGCTAATGATTATGATAATGATAACAATAGTATTATCAATAATAGTAATGAAATAATAATGATAATGATAATGTTGATAATAAAAGTAATAATGATGATAATAATAATGATTATAATGATGGTAATTATAGTAATCATACTAATGTTAATGATGATAATAATAACAATAATAGTAACAATAATAATGATAATAATATCAATAATGATAGTGGTGATAGTAATGGTAATAACAATGATAATATAATAATAATGATAATGATAATAAGAAATGAAAATGATAATAAATAATACAATATAATAATTATAACAATGATGACAGTGATAATACTAGTAATTATAATAATAATGATAATGATAGCGACAATAATAATAATGATAATGATAGCGACAATAATAATAATGATAATGATAGCGACAATAATAATAATGATAATGATAATAATAAATAATAATGATAATAATAGATGATAATGATAATATGCAGTATGTAATAGTTGTAATAATAATAATGATGATAATAGTAGCAGTAGTAGTAGTAGTAGAAGTGGTAATGTAGTTATAATAATAGAATTGACAGTAATGGTAATGATAATGAGAACAACAATAATAACACTAATGATAATAAACATGATGTTAGTAATAATGTTAGTTATAATAATAATGTTTGTAACTATAATGTTAATGATAATAATAATAAAAAGGATAATAATGATAACAATAGAAATAATGGTAATGATAATATTAATAATAATAGTTAATGATAATATTGATAATAATAGTTAATGGTAATATTAATAATAATAGTTAATGATAATAATGACAATAATAAAACGATAATAGCAATAATGATAATGATGATGATAATAATAACAATAATAAGAATAAAATAGTAATAATAAAGAAAATAATGATAATAACAACATGGATGATAATGATGATAATATCGATGGTAGTGATAATGATAACGATAACAGCAATAACAAAAATCATAATAAAGATAATAATGAAACTGATAACACGGTAATGATAAAAATGATAACAAAGATTATGATAATGGTAATCATAATGCCAATACAATGATCCAAAGTAGTAGTAGCAATAGTATAAAAAAACAGACACGGATTTTCAGAAACCCTATTTCTCACAAGCAAGTTCACATAGTGTACAAAAGGCTATAAAACCACTCTGCCACCAACCGCAGCATCCCACTCTGTCGCATAGCGGACTTTCGTAAGTAACCCATCTTCATCTGTCCAGCATTAGCACGAGAGCCAAATGTATATAAAATACTTGGTCATCAGATTCAGTTTCATGTTGACTTACCGCCGGTGTAGAGTTTGTATATTGCACCTGCATCTTGCTAATTTGATAAAGACTGTGATTTAAGCTTCAAGTGGTTATCGCTCGGGTGAGGAAGAAGAGAAA
>NW_020870961.1:493784-518784 GCF_003789085.1 Penaeus vannamei
CTCCAAAACTGCATCCTGTACATAGTATGTATAGTGTATTGATACCCTATGCGTAGCCCTGGTTAAGCGTGACCTGCTGTCTCCGAGACAGTCCATCGTAGTATTATATATGGTTTGTCAGCATCACATGACCTGACAATACTTTCATAATGCCAGATGGTACCATGTCCACTTTTCTTCAATTTTTCAGTGGTCCATACCTGGCCCTCATAAATCTCGAAGACAGCTGATAACACGTTTTTTCATTTTGACTGATAGATAGCGGTATTACATAATATGGTTCTTCATGGGAAAGTGCTTGTGGCTAATTTTATCTTACGTTGTCACAGGTTGATATCCCTATATGAGAAGGTATCCAGTATAGTGATACTTGTATACCCTGCTCGGATAGGCTAGCGATTTGGTGAATGGTATTGATAGTTACCATGTTTTCTGGATTAAATGTTGTAAGTCTATATAGTGCACCCTGGCTGTCAGAGAGAAGACAGCTAGGTGTCGCTGCTGTTCAGTGCCTTTTTTGACGGCATGGTATATTGCTACTGACTCGGCATCAGTTGGTTGCTTGCCAGTTTTGGAAATTCGCACACTTTCTTGAAGAGCAATGTCGGGAATTAGTACACCAATCCCTGCTGCTCCATGAGGATCAGTAGAAGCATCACAGTAGATTGCAAGTGGGGGGTACCCTGAGGGGGATGGAGAATTTCATCTATATATTTCAAGTAATGGCCTTTAACTCTGTTTATTGAAGTCATGGATTTTGGCCCTGTTAATTTATCAATATGTACGTTAACATGTGATCTATGCCATGGTGAAGTAAGCGTTGCTTCTGGGATGTTGATAAAATCATTGATTCCACACACACTGAAGCTGAGAATAGTCTGGGGCAGTCTTGGCCTTGCCATTCCAAGTTTGACTTTATGAGATTGGAGTACCGAGGCCGTCGGACATGCCTAACTCTACAATTAATCTCATTAGACAATGCAAGGGGAAATATGAGGTTTTGGACTGAATCTGCAGAAGTCTGATGCCGAGTATGGTGTTGACTTGGGTAATACGGCTGTGAACTGACGGGAGATCAAGCTCTTTCCTCATGACAAGAACTTTAGCAGTTATTGGGGCAACCCAAAATGACTCTCATGGCTTGTTCTGTAAGATTTCAAGGGGTTTGAGAACATTTTGTGGCCAACATACCTAAGAACCGGGCTCGCATAGTCTATCATGGACCTAACAAGGGAAATGTACATCAATCTTAGGACTCTTAGGGAAGCACCAACGTATCTGTTACTTATGTATTGTAAAGGTCTTTAAGCGCTCCAGGCAGCATTCTCTGATGTTTTGAACGATTTCCCGAGTGAAGCGGGAATTGCGGGACATGAGGTGGGGAGCACTCACCATAACACCAAGATACTTATAGGTGTCAGTTTTTTGCAATAACTTGCCCACCTAATCTTGGAATGTATGACAGTTTGTTTGATCTGGAAATATACTTAGTCTTGACAGGGTTGATTACGAGTCCAAGGAAGTGCACTTTTTACTGAATCCCTGAAGAACATACTCCCCCCTATCAAATACTCTGAATGAGAACGTCATCAGCATAGGATGTGATGCTGCATAGGTCTAGGTCTCCTAACTCACTATTAAGCTTGCAAAGAGAGTGCATAAGAATGTTAAATAGTGAAGGGGACAAAACTCCTCCTTGTGGAGTTCCTAACTCGAGTTCACCATAATTACTGTAGGTGCCTTAGGTAACATACTCTTGCTCTTCTCAAAGACAGATAATCCTTTATCCATAGCAGAAGCTTGCCCTTAACTCCTAGGAGAGTTAATTCATGGAGGATTGCAGTAGGGGAAGCTCTGTCAAATGCACCCTTGAAATCTATGATGAGTAAGAAGACTGTGCATTACTTCCATTGAGGTACTGTGCCAGGCACATTTGTGTTCCTTTCCCCTTTTGGAAACCAAAGACTGATGGGTGAATTTGATCTTTGATCTGGTGGAGCAGGCGATTGAGGAGGATCCTTTCACAGGTTTTAGAGAGACAGGATGTCAGAGAAATCGGTCTAAATTCATCAGGACACCCTGGTTTTGGGATAGGAATAATGGTGGCTTGTTTCCAGGAAGTAGGCAAGATGCCTGTAGATAAGTTAAGTTGAAAGATCAAGAAGAGGATTTCTTCCCTGTACCTGTACCTTGCAAAGGAGACGAATGATGTCGTAAGTGATTCCATCATCCCCAGGTGCAGTGGATTGCATAGTTTTAATGGCTGCAAGAAGTTCGTGTCTTGTAAATGGTGCATCAGCCTCATCTAAAAGTTGGCACTGATAGTTAATTTCATTTTTGTGTTTTGACTTAAGGGAGCATCTACGAATGGATAATGGAAGATTATCAAGAGAAGAGTTTTCGCAGCATTTACTGAGGATTGACAAAGCTACCCTTTCTGGATGAGGGTGGGGAGTGACATTGTGTGCGTTGCCTTTAATCTTATTGATTTCCCTCCACACATTACTCATGGAGCTCGTGGAGTCAATCGATTTCTGCCCAGGCATACAATCTCTCTTCCCGCTTTTGTGTCATTATCTCATTAAGTTTTTTACTAAAGAAAACAAGGTCCCTAGCTAAGTAGGGATTTTTCCCCAGGTTTTTTAGCTGATTTACTGTAGACCTTATTAACTTTCTAAGTAGCTTTATTTCCGGATCTTTGTTAAGGTGATATGCTCGTTTGCCTCTGGAGGATGAAGACCTATGTTTGACAGGGTTTCTGGGTTGGAGTTGGGTGATGAGGTTACCAACTTGTTGACAGAGAGTTTCATTAAAGTGATCAAGGCTGGCAGGAATATAGTGTTCATACCAGCAGCCAATCCTTTTAATAAACTCATTATGATGTTTAGTGGTGGCAAGATGGTATCGAAGACGTGGCTGGGGCGGGCTTCTTTTAGCGAATGGGAGGGTGATACTTAATGCCCAATGATCACTGACTAAGAAAGGGACAACTTCCGCAGTGCATGGGAGTGGGTGCTGATTGTATAAGACTATATAATCTAATTTGCCACCTAGATAATGAGTTTTTTCAAAGGGGCACAATAGGTGTATGGGATCACTGGTGTTTTGAAGATAATCATAATATACCTTACCGTTTTACCTATGGTGCTTTCCCTCAGAGCCAAGGAGAGGATGACGGGCATTAAAATCTCCACACAGTAAGACAGTAGCATTATGTATCATACTGTCGGGAGGTTTAGGTACCACTTCACTATCATGTGGGTTATATACATTAATGATGGTGATGGTTCTACCATCAAGAAATATTTTTAACACCAAGATATTTCAGCACTTGCATTGTCACGGTTGTCATCGATCACTTTTGATGGGATACTATTTTTTATGTAAATACCAAGTCCTCTTGTAGAAGGATTATTAGCATATTAGGTTTGTCGTGATATGTGTATCCTGCAATTTTTGCATAACGAGCATCAGTTCTAACTTCCTGGAGGCAACACACATCAACATCTTCCGAGTGAAGATACTGAGCGAGGGTCGCCTTGCGTTTCTGTAAGCTGTTAATGTTCCAGGTAATGCACTTTAACAGATTATTTTGATCCATCGATCATCACTTGACCGTTTCGGGCCACTGGATGTTGTCGTTGCTCGAGGAAGAGCGCAAAAATCCTCTCCTGGAACTGCACCATCTGTTGCTGCATCATGACATCATCTGCTCCATCTGCTTGAACAACATTTGTATCAAATCTTTCATTTCCCTGTTGGATTCTTGCTTTTCCTGCTGCGGTGAGGGAGGAGCTGGAGCTGGTGATGGCGTCGGTGCTGCAGCTGGCACTGGAGCAGGAGCTGCAGCTGGTGCTACAGCTGGCGCTGGAGTGGGTGCTGCAACTGGAGTAGAAGCTGCAGCTGTCGTTGGTGTTGCAGTTGGAGTAGGTGCTGCAGCTGGTGCAGGTGCTACAGCTGGTGATGTGGCCGGTGCATGGCTTTATTTGCAGAGGCTTTCAGAGTTGACCTCTGCAGGTGTGGGAATTCCCGCACGTCATTAAGACGAGGGGCTGGGCGGGTTTATTGGGGGGAGGGGCTGCCTGCTTTTTTTCATGTGTTGTCCTTCTGTCTTTCGGGTAGTAGGCGCATAATGGCGAGTTGGCATTATGCTCCTGACGGCAGTTCACACATTTCCGAGGGATGATTTTACCTTCAGAAATTTTCTCTGCGCACTCTGAGCTTTCATGCGAAAGAGCGCAGTATCGGCACCGCGGTGCCTCTGGACACGCACGTGCCCCGTGTCCCCACTTTGAGCAATGGGAGCAAAACGGGGTCAGAGATTTGAAGATGGCACATCTAAAGGGTGCCATGCCCTCCACCATTTTGATAGTTTTGGGGATTACCTCCCCATATGTTATGATGACTCTCTGGGTCATCAATCCATTGATCTTCATGCGTTTGCCATGTACGACGCGTTCATTGTAAGACGTCATTTCATCTGTTTCGATTTCTCTTGGACGTCGAACACAATAACATTTTGTGCACTTGCCTTTTCCATACACTTTCGCCTTTTCTAGAATTTCGCCACCTGCACCGGCAGTGGTTATGTGGGCAAGAATTTGTTCATTTTTACATCTCACAAACACATTGTTTCTCCCAATCTTAAGTTCAATGGACCCCTTTGTCTTGTTGTATGGGTCCAATTTTAAAGCCTGGGATACCCAGCGATACTTATCCCCGTGTGTCCGAAGCTTTGTGTCGCTTAAAATGTGCGCACAGGTGTCCAGGGGGCGTGGTTTCTACAGAGTCAGGTAGTAGTCTTTTTGCTTTTTTCTTTATTGGTTCCTGGGGGAGGCCACTGATATCTTCCTCACGGAGGACACCATATCTACCCTCGGTTTCCATGGGCGTGTCTGTCATTGTTTCGTTTGAGGTCGGGGTCATTTCCTGAAGAAACAGGGCCCGACCTGACCTCCCTGTGCAAACCCAGGTGCACACACGGGCCGCTTACGCCGCGCCCACACAGCACATCTGTGTCCGTACGTAGTTTTTTCACTTATTTTACTTCACTATATGATATTTAGATCACTTTAGATTCAGATCAAATGATCATGTGAACATTATCGCGCACTGCAGCAATCCACAGCTGGCAGGTCTATGAAGACCTAATAGTCAAGGTAACACAAATCCCGTAAGGACAGGTCAAGGTCACAAGAGGTCACACAGCACGTCTGCACACTATGGTGACAGAATGATGACTGAGGGAGAGAGAGAGAGAGAGAGAGAGAGAGAGAGAGAGAGAGAGAGAGAGAGAGAGAGAGAGAGAGAGAGAGAGAGAGAGAGAGAGAGAGAGAGAGAGAGAGAGAGAGAGAGAGACAGAGAGAGACAGAGAGAGAGAGAGAGAGAGAGGAGAGAGAGAGAGAGAGAGAGAGAGAGAGAGAGAGAGGGAGAGAGAGAGAGAGAGAGAGAGAGAGAGAGAGAAGAAAGGGAGAGAGGGGAAGGAATGAGAGAGGGGAAGAGAGAGAGAGAGGGAGAAGAGAGAGAAGGAGAGGGAGGGAGGGAGAGAGAGAGAGAGAGGAGAGAGAGAGAGAGAGAGAGAGAGAGAGAGAGAGAGAGAGAGAGGAGAGAGAGAGAGAGTTAGATAGATAGATAGATAGATAGATAGATAGATAGATAGATAGATAGATAGATAGATAGATAGATAGATAGATAGATAGATAGATAGATAGATAGATAGATAGAGAGAGATAGATAGATAGATAGATTTCGCTCGTGAAATCTGATCGTATGGAAATATTCCGAGCCAAAGAGCTTTTCTCGTAAGCAAATTGGTGGTGGTTATTTTTAAAGGATACGTCTTTTTCTTAACAATATATTAATAAAAACGCTCATCTGAACAGCGCCTTATTCTTGCGCAATAATCAAATTAGCTCCCTCGTAGTCGTGACTTGTAACTATAATAAGCTCAGGAGCTTTGCAGGTGAGCTTAGTGTGATATTCATATCACACTCGCACTTAGAGAGAGGAGGGAGGGAGAGGTGGGAGGGAGAGGGAGGGAGAGAGAAAGCGAGGAATGGATGGAAAGGGAGGAGGGGGTGGGAGTGCTGGACTCATGATGTCGAAGACAGTTAATGTCAGTTCTTATAGGAAAGTGCTTGTTTGGCAGCTGATTTAAGGGAAGAGGAGAAGGGGAGAGAGAGAAGAGAAGAAGAAAGGAGAAGAGAGAGGAGAAGAGAGAGAGAGAGAAGAGATAGAGATAGAGAGAGAAGAGTTAAAGAGAAGAGAGAAGAAAAGTAGAGTGAGAGAGAGAGAGAGATGAGAGGAAGGAGAGGAGAGAGAAGTGTAAGGAGAGGGGGAGAGTGAGAAGTGTAAAGAGAGAGGAGAAGAGAAGAGTAAGGAGAGGGAGAGAGTAGTGTAGGAGGAAGAGAGATGTAAGAGAGGGAGAGAGAAGTTAGGAGAGGAGAGGAAGAGTTAATGAGAGGGGGAGAGAAGTGTAATGAGAGGGTGAAGAGAGAAGTTAAGGGAGGGGAGTGTAGGAGGGAGAGAGAAGTGAGAGAGAGAGAGAGAGAGAAGTGAAGAGAGGGAGAGAAGAGAGAAGGTGGAGAGAGGAGAGAGAGAGAGAGGTAAGAAAAGAGGGAGAGAAAGAGAGAAGTGGAGAAGAGGAGGAGAGAGAGAGAGAGAGAAGAGAGAGAGAGAGAGAGAAGAGCGAGAGAGGAAAGAGCGAGGAAAAGCCGAGAGAAAGAGCGAGAAAGCGAGGGAGGAGGGAGGGGGAGGGAGGGAGGGAGGGAGGGAGGGAGGGAGGGAGGGAGGGGGAGGGAGGGAGGGAGGGAGGGAGGGAGGGAGGGAGGGAGGGAGGGGGAGGGAGAGGGAGGGGAGGGAGGAGGGAGGAGGGAGGAGAGAGAGAAGAGAGAGAGAGAGAGAGAGAGAGAGAGAGAGAGAGAGAGAGAGAGAGAGAGAGAGAAATGTATTTTGTATATGAATAGCAGTATTTCTGTTGCCGGTGATACGGAAGAGTGATGAAAAGCTTAGAAATGCCATCGAATGACAGAATACCGCGTAGAGGGAAATCCTATTGTTAGGCATGTTATTTTGCTTATGATTTAATAAATATTTGTGTGGTAATTAGCAACGAAGTAATTTTTGGATGTGATGTATATTCTTAAAGCTTAGTACAGCCATTTTTGAAATCAAGATTTGTGTTTTATGTCCGTATTTGATTATGAAGGGGAGCCAAACATTTCCGTTTTCTGTTGTGTCTGTTTCCGTGGGAAGGTAAGAACTGTAGAAGTGATGCATTGCGCTCTTTCACGTAGCAGTATTGCTCTGGTTCTGTAATCGCTAAGTCCTACGAAATGCGAAAGCCCTTGCATATCAACCCTCCACTTGAGATTTGCCGAAACAACCTCCTGTTGGTCACAGAGACTGCCGTGTCCAGGGAGGAGGACCACGTTTTGAAGGAAAACACATCATCCTTTCACTTGCTCACTGAATGGTGCGCTTGTTGTGGACAGTTAACTCTTTACCATGACCAGCGTGGTGCATGTGTGAGGGGGGGTGACAGCTGTGGGGGGATGGATTAAGGACGCATCATTGCGTCACTCGCGGCGTCTGCTGCGGCATGGTCCTGTATGTTTTTTTTTTCTTGTTAAACGTTAACTCACAGTATGTCCCGCTGACCCTTAAGCAGGAATCCGTGTCTGATAAGGATTTCATACTTATGTGGTAAATCTGAAAAGCTCTTTAGTAAGAAATACCCTCACATGACGGGTGCAGTAACAGAAATTTAACGCTTTTTGTGACATTTCTAGTGAATTATATACCTGTTCTAGTAGAATATGGACAAGTTCCTTTCTCTTCATTCGTAAATGGTTTCCATGGTAAACACGACACTCGGGGTTTGTCAATTGATGGGGAAAGAGCGATGCTAATAATGATGCTGCACTAGATTTGTAATTATAATGCACACACACACACACACACACACACACACACACACACACACACACACACACACACACACACACACACACACACACACACACACACACACACACACACAGGTGACGGCTCATGATTACGGAGAGTATAACTGCCGGACGACCTAAAATAATCGATGTGCGAGTGACTAAATTGATTTTGTTCAAATTTTTTAGTCGCCGATTGTGTATAGAACAAATTAAGAAAATGATTTCAAAAAGATTTAGACGATATGCATGATGCTGACCGATTGTGTTTGATAATTTATAGTATATCGTTAACGGTCCTTTGCCGAAGATGGACGGAGATTCCCGAACAACGCCGATCGGAATGGTATCTCGGTACTTAATAGGGATTACAGGTGTAATGCTTTGTATTGTGCAAAGCCATGTGCTAGTTCATATGTAGAATAGTGGTGCCTAATTCATTAACCTGAGCAAGACTTCATCCGCTGCTCAGTAGCATGGAGAGATTAATATCGCCGTGAGAGCAGAAGTTTTAGCTATTAGAAAGTAGTGAACTATGAAATTTATTATCTTGTCTTTTGGTCAGGTGGGAGATCAGAATCTTTGAAAGTAAGAACCCAACAGAGGTCTCCCGGTCAAATGTGGGGGACTACAGAAAGAGCTGCTGGAGTCCCATTGGGAGACCACCTTTGAACTGTAATTGTCCACCCCCGATATATATAGTATATTTGTATACATATATATTACACAATACACACACATGTGTATATTCAGGCCCTGGCCAGGGCCCCTGCTCCAAAAAAAAAAAAAAAAAAAAAAAAGCACAATCAATCCCCATCCAACTGAACCGAAAACAAGGGGGCCGGCCACAGGGCTATATATTAACAATTTTCATACCGTAAAACCATAAATCATAAACCATAACCAGAGACACTACTTTAGTTCACTTTTTCTCAGTAACCACAAGGTGTTGGGGGAGTTCTTGGGCGTGTTAGAAAGGTCTTGAGGTCCTGCGTGGCTTAGGCTATGTGGCGTTCCAATAAGGGGTCCCTATAAGGGGCCAGGATGCAAAATCATACTTCTTAAATATTGAAGCAATAGTACATGGTTGCAGGTTTATTCAGGGTGCTATGGAAACCTATCACAGAGTAAATTACTAGGGACTAGGGATATGGAAATTTTCATACCCTTTATGCATATACACCCCTAAACAACACAAGGGTTACAGAGGTGGTCCAGGGTGCTATGAAAAGCTATCACATTGTAAATGAGAATGGATATGGTTTGAGTACTCGTATACCCCTTATAGACCCCTTAAACACTCCTAAACAACGGAATGGGTTAGGGAGATGATCGAGGGTGCTATGGAAGGCTATGATAGAGTAGAGGCGATTGGGCACGGTTTGAGATCTCTATTCCCTTTAAAGATAGCGGGCGTAAGTACAGAGAGAGAGAGAGAAGGGGGGAGAGGGACAGAGAGAGAGAGGGGGTGGGGAGAGATAGAGAGAGAGAGGGGGGATTTTATTTTGTTTTTATTTTTTTATTTTTAACAGAGCAGTTTACATGTCATGTGAGTGAGGGAGAGCGAGAGCGAAAGAGAGAGGTAGGGGGAGAAGGAGGGAGAGAGAGAGAGAGAGAGGGGGGGCGAAGAAATTTGATTTTATTTGAAAAAAAATATTAACAGAGCAGTTTACATGCCCTGCAAAAAGCCAGGGAAAGACGTTCAAGGATCTACCTAGTCTGGCTGAACTTATATTTACTTAAGGGCCAAACATTAAATATACTGGCTTGAAGGGCAGCACCTTAGTGTTCGCCATATTTGTTAATTATCTAATAACTAAAAAACATGTATATATGATTTTACAAGAATAAATAGTTTCCCTAAATCTTATATTCCATTGTGGTACACTGTGGACAATTTGTCAGCTAATGGTTTTCAGGTTGTCCAAACACCAATGAAAACATTTTTTCCTGGAACTGTAGTTGCTGAGCAAATTGTTGCTGCATCATGAGCATCATTTGTTCTATCTTCTGCATCATTTGCAGTAGTTCCTGTCTTTCCTGTGGTGTAGGAGTCGGCGTTGCCACTGAAGCAGGTGCAGAGGCCGGAACTGCTCTATGTCCTGAAGCATGTGTTTTTAGATGTCGATGCCGAAGTAGCAGGTGCTGAAACTGGCACAGAAAGGGCTGCAGCAGATACTGAAGCTATCACATGAGCAGGAGCTGGTGCCGATGGTAAAGCTATAGAGACCGGCTGTTCACGTAAATCATACCTCGCCACGTTTATCCTCCCAAGCTGGGGGGAATTCTGCTTCTTTGTTAAGGCGATGGAATGGAATGGGGCTCACACTGCACCCCGTTTGTTCTCGCATCTGGAGCTACTGTTCTCTACCCAGCATGGTTGCACGCATCCACGAAAGCCCACATACAGTTATTCTCACCGGAATCTCCGATGGACCATCCCCCTAATCTCATGAAAAACAACATAAAAATTCATTAAGAATTTCTTTTGAAGCGAAAGAGCGACAATGATTCCAAAAGCAGATCCCAGTGTATAAGTTTTCAGCAAAATTAGTTTTTAACTAAGGGAATTCCATTCTCCAACCCCGGATTTCTTTCCGTCGTCTCTTCGGAATCTTCTGAATAAGATGGCCGTATTTTCTTTTCACGTTCTCTGGTTTGCTCTTAAATGCCATGAGATTCTTCCTTAATCAGAGTTCTATTTTATGATAATTTTATGATTTGTAGAAATCAAATTCATTCGTTTGATACTGATGTGCTGTGGTGAAAATGAAAATATAGGATCTTTATTCTGGTACCGGTATGTATAGTTATCAATATTAATACTATAAGCTAGCTATTCATTCTTTGTCATTTATACGTTATATAACCTCATCAAGGCGTCGAGCTGTTGACGGACCATATAAGACCAAGCGCTAGAAAGTCGGAAGACATTCAGACAAAACCGTTGGCCCCTAAACCTGTTCTCGTTTCATTTCGTTTCTTTTGATCGCTCTCTCTGCTTTCAAATACTGTGCGTGTTCATGAAACTTGACTTATTTTACTTTGTGCTACTTGAATGTGTTAAAATTAAGAACAATCAGTATGGCAAATTAATGTATTGACTTGTGAATTACTGTACATCGTTATGAAATTATAAAATCTGTCCTCTCTATTCTTTGCTAACGCGAATTCGTTATGAAATCTTTCCATGGAATCGTTTTACAGATCTTTCGGGACACATAGTTTGGAAGCGACTGTCATGGCTGTGGTAACACAGGCAAGCAGTTATCAGCATAACAGACGTTGGAATATCCTTCACGACTTCAACAAGGAATAACTGTTTCAACACGTAAAAGTAATCTGTGCGTATTAACACTACTAAGATTATCAAATAGTCCCGTGTATGTATATGTATATATATATATATATATATATATATATATATATATATATATATATATATATATATACATATTTGAATGACATCGTGACCATGGCTTGGTCGAATACTCAACTTGGAAATTCCGTTTTCAATATCAGAGGCTAATTATAAAATGGACATGCGATATGCGTACACACACACACACACACACACACACACACACACACACACACACACACACACACACACAGCACACACACACACACACACACACACACACACAAGCAAACAAATAAACACGCACATTTGAGTACACACACTCTTGTGTATATTGATACATGCATACATACATACCGCAGGTGAGTAGATATAGATATATGCTTAAATGTTTATGTCCATCTTCGCTTTCTATCTGTTTATATCTACCCATGAAATCTGATCAGTTTAAGCTCTTTCGCAAGGTTCAGACACGCACTTCAGAGCAATCGTTTGCCACTCTTGCCGTGGACTAAAGATTGGAGTCATCAGACCAGTCTCCAAAGATCAGAATTAGCTCTCGCATCTTTGTTGTCTTTGTTCCTTTGTAATTATTTCGATAAAATATGACATGACACTTCCGTAGGGAAGTCCTCCATTGCCAAAATAATAGTGTACAGGAAGTGGAACATAGCAGTGGTATGACGGTGTCTTTTCTTTGTTGATACATTTCATTTTTATAAAAGTTGCCGAATCCATGTCGTTGAAACGCACATATATATGTCTCAAACTGTATTTTGAAATCCAGTATGAATTTTATTAGTACTATGAATAAGAGGTATGAAATGGAAGTTAAAAGATGAAGAAGTATTCATTAGACCTTAAAGTGTCGCTTTACAAAATAAAAAACAAGCTTTATAAGAAAGTGATAACAAGAGTAATGATCTTATTTTCTGACAAATTCATATTTTCTATACCAAACCAACAAACCAGGAGCTCGCGATACGCCAAGGAGAATAGCAAAGGGACATTTCCCGCGAATTATCATCCTTTTTTTTCCTGATGCCCCCAGAGAGAATCTATCCTGGGACGCTGCCCCGCACAGCCATCCTACTCGGGCCGACGGCGGGGATGTACCGAGAATTTTTATAGCTTGTGGGTACGGCTGGGGCGATGTGGCAGGGACTGACTCAAGGCAAATGGGTTTATAAAAACACATCGAACATCTTCCCTCTTTGGTTCATGTATTTAGTAGAGACAAAATTTCCTGGTTATACTTGCGTGGGATAAGCAGATGCAAATATGGTATCACTCGGAATTTTTTGTTCGTAAACAAGAATATTTGTTTTGTCAAGAATGTCTGTTGTCTGATGGTCAACATATATATTCCTTGGTCTTCCCCGTACTCATAGTATGACGTTGTGTGAGGAATATTTTGTAATATGAAGTACTGTCCCTGATGAATCGCGAAATGGTTCTGAGGGTCCATAGCGAAATGATTCTGAGGGGTCGCGAAATGGTTCTGAGGGTCGCGAAATGATTCTGAGGGGTCGCGAAATTATTCTGAAGGGTCGCAAAATGATTCTGAGGGGTCGCGAAATGATTCTGAGGGGGTCACGAAATGATTCTGAGGGCGGAGGGGTTGATTCTGAGGGGTCGCGAAATGATTCTGAGGGGTCGCGAAATGATTCTGAAGGGGAGCGACTGAGGGGTCGCGAAATGATTCTGAGGGGTCGCGAAATGAAAGACGCGAAATTCTGAAGGGTCGCGAAATGATTCTGAGGGGTCACGAAATGATTCTGAAAGGTCGCGAAATGATTCTGAGGGGTCGCGAAATGATTCTGAAGGGTCACCAAAATGATTCTGAGGTCGCGAAAATGATTCTGAGGGGTCTTCTGAAGGGTCACAAAATGATTCTGAAGGGTCACAAAATGATTCTGAGGGGTCGCGAAATGATTCTGAAGGGTCGCGAAATGATCTGAAGGGTCGAATGATTCTGAGGGGATTCTGAGGTCGCGAAATGATTCTGAAGGGTCGCCGAAATGATTCTGAGGTCGAAATGGTTCTGAGGGGTCACGAAATGATTCTGAAATGATTCTGAGGGGTCGCGAAATGATTCTGAAGGGTCACAAATGATTCTGAGGGGTCGCGAAATGATTCTGAGGGTCACAAAATGATTGAAAATGATTCTGAGGGGTGAAATGATTCTGAAGGGTCGAAATGATTCTGAGGGGTCGCGAAATGATTCTGAAGGGTCGATTTGAGGGGTCGCGAAATGATTCTGAAGGGTCACGAAATGATTCTGAGGGTCTGATTCTGAAGGTCACAAAATGATTCTGAGGGGTCGCGAAATGATTCTGAGGGTCGCGACGATTGTTCTGAGGGGTCGAAATGATCTGAAGGGTCACGAAATGATTCTGAGGGGTCGCGAAATGATTCTGAAGGGTCGCAAAATGATTCTGAGGGGTCGCGAAATGATTCTGAAGGGTCACAAAATGATTCTGAGGGGTCGCGAAATGATTCTGAGGGGTCACGAAATGATTCTGAAGGGACGAAATGATTCTGAGGGGTCGCGAAATGATTCTGAAGGGTCACAAAATGATTCTGAGGGGTCGCGAAATGATTCTGAAAATGATTCTGAGGGTCACGAAATGATTCTGAAGGGTCACGAAATGATTCTGAGGGGTCGCGAAATGATTCTGAAGGTCACAAAATGATGAAAATTTCTGAAGGGTCACAAAATGATTCTGATGATTCTGAGGGTCGCGAAATGATTCTGAGGGGTCGCGAAATGATTCTGAGGGGTCGCGAAATGATTCTGAGGGTCACGAAATGATTCTGAGGGGTCATGAAATGATTCTGAAATGATTCTGAAGGGTCACGAAATGATTCTGAAGGGTCACGAAATGATTCTGAGGGGTCGCCGAAATGATTCTGAGAAATGGGATCGCGAAATGATTCTGAAAATGATTCTGAAGGGTCACGAAATGATTCTGAGGGTCGCGAAATGATTCTGAGGGGAAATGATTCTGAGGGGTCTGATTCTGAGGGGTCGCGAAATGAAGGGATGAGGGGTCGCGAAATGATTCTGAAGGGTCAAAATGATTCTGAAAATGATTCTGAGGGTCGAAATGATTCTGAAAATGATTCTGAGGGGTCGCGAAATGATTCTGAGGGGTCACGAAATTCTGAAGGTCACAAAATGATTCTGAACGAAATGATTCTGAGGGGTCGCGAAATGAAATGAAAAATGATTCTGAGGGTCACGAAAATGATTCTGAGGGGTCGCGAAATGATTCTTTCTGATCGCGAATGATTCTGAGGGGTCACGAAATTCTGAAAATGATTCTGAGGGTCGCGAAATGATTCTGAAGGGTCACAAAATGATTCTGAGGGTCGCGAAATGATTCTGAAGGGTCACGAAAATGATTCTGAAAAATGATTCTGAGGGTCGCGAAATGATTCTGAGGGGCCGAAATGATTCTGAGGGGCGCGAAATGATTCTGAGGGGTCGCGAATGATTCTGAGGTCTGATTCTGAAGGGTCATGATTCTGAGGGGTCGCGAAATGATCTGATTCTGAAGGGAATGATTCTGAAGGGTCACGAAATGATTCTGAGGGGTCGCGAAATGATTCTGAAGGTCACGAAATGATTCTGAAGGGTCACAAAATGATTCTGAGGGTCACGAAGATTCTGAGGGGTCGCGAAATGTTCTGAAGGGTCACGAAATGATTCTGAGGGGTCGCGAAATGATTCTGAAAATCTGAAGGGTCACGAAATGATTCTGAAGGGTCGTGATCTGAAGGGTCAAAAATGATTCTGAAGGGTCACAAAATGATTCTGAAGGAAATGATTCTGGGGTCGCGAAATGATTCTGAGGGGTCACGAAATGATTCTGAGGGTCGCGAAATGATTCTGAGGGGTCACGAAATGATTCTGAAGGTTCACGAAATGATTCTGAGGGGTCGCGAAATGATTCTGAAGGGTCACAAAATGATTCTGAGGGGTCGCGAAATGATTCTGAGGGTCGCGAAATGATTTGAGGGGTCGCGAAATGATTCTGAAGGGTCACAAAATGAAAATGATTCTGAGGGGTCACGAAATGATTCTGAGGGGTCGCGAAATGATTTTGAGGGGTCGCGAAATGATTCTGAAGGGTCACAAATGATTCTGAGGGGTCGCGAAATGATTCTGATCACAAAATGATTCTGAGGGGTCGCGAAATGATTCTGAGGGTCGCGAAATGATTCTGAGGGTCGCGAAATGATTCTGAAGGGTCACGAATGATTCTGAGGGGTCACGAAATGATTCTGAAGGGTCCCGAAATGATTCTGAGGGGTCGCGAAATGATTCTGAGGGGTCGCGAAATGATTCTGAGGGGTCGCGAAATGATTCTCACGAAATGATTCTGAGGGGTCGCGAAATGATTCTGAAGGGTCACGAAATGATTCTGAGGGGTCGCGAAAGATTCTGAGGGGAAATCGCGACACGAAATGATTCTGAGGGGTCACGAAATGATTCTGAGGGGAAATGATTCTGGGGTCGCGAAATGATTCTGAAGGGTCGCGAAATGATTCTGAAGGGTCACGAAATGATGGGCGAAATGATTCTGAGGGGTCACGAAATGATTCTGAAGGGTCACGAAATGATTCTGAGGGGTCGCGAAATGATTCTGAAGGGTCACGAAATGATTCTGAAGGGTCACAAAATGATTCTGAAGGGTCGCGAAATGATTCTGAGGGGTCGCGAAATGATTCTGTCACGAAAATGATTCTGAAGGGCGAAATGATTCTGAAAATGAGGGAAATGATTCTGAAGGGTCACGAAATGATTCTGAAGGGTCGCGAAATGATTCTGAAAATGATTCTGAGGGGTCGCGAAATGATTCTGAGGGGAAATGATTCTGAAGGGGTCGCGAAATGATTCTGAGGGGTCACGAAATGATTCTGAAGGGTCACGAAATGATTCTGAGGGGTCGCGAAATGATTCTGAAGGGTCACGAAATGATTCTGAGGGGTCGCGAAATGATTCTGAAGGGTCGCGAAATGATTCTGAGGGTCGCGAATGATTCTGAGGGTCACGAAATGATTCTGAGGGGTCGCGAAATGATTCTGATCGCGAAATGATTCGAGGGGTCGCGAAAATGATTCTGAGGGGTCGCGAAATGATTCTGAGGGGTGATTCTGAAGGTCGCGAAATGATTCTGAAGGGTCACGAAATGATTCTGAGGGGTCGCGAAATGATTCTGAGGGGTCGAAATGATTCGGGTCGCGAAAATGATTCTGAAGGGTCGCGAAATGATTTCTGAGGGGTCGCGAAATGATTCTGAGGGGTCGCGAAATGATTCTGAAGGGTCGCGAAATGATTCTGAGGGGAACTGAAGGGTCGCGAAATGATTCTGAGGGTCACGAAATGATTCTGAAGGGGTCGCGAAATGATTCTGAAGGGTCGCGAAATGATTCTGAAGGGTCACGAATGATCTGATTGATTCTGAGGGTCGCGAAATGATTCTGAAGGGTCACGAAATGATTCTGAGGGGTCGCGATATGATTCTGAGGGGTCGCGAAATGATTCTGAAGGGAAATGATTCTGAGGGGTCGCGAAATGATTCTGAAGGGTCACGAAATGATTCTGAAGGGTCACGAAATGATTCTGAGGGGTCGCGAAATGATTCTGAAGGGTCGCGAAATGATTCTGAGGGTTGATTCTGAGGGGTCGCGAAATTCTGAAGGGTTGATTCTGAGGGGTCGCGAAATGATTCTGAGGGGTCGCGAAATGATTCTGAGGGTCACGAAATGATTCTGAGGGGTCGCGAAATGATTCTGAAGGGTCGCGAAATGATTCTGAAGGGTCACGAAATGATTCTAAGGGGTCGCGAACTGATTCTGAAGGGTCGCGAATGATTCTGAGGGGTCGCGAAATGATTCTGAGGGGTCGCGAAATGATTCTGAGGGTCACGAAATGATTCTGAGGGTCGCGAAATGATTCTGAAGGGTCACGAAATGATTCTGAGGGTCACGAAATGATTCTGAGGGTCGCGAAATGATTCTGAAGGGTCACGAAATGATTCTGAGGGGTCACGAAATGATTCTGAGGGGTCGAAATGGAAGGGTCACGAAATGATTCTGAGGGGTCACGAAATGATTCTGAGGGGTCGCGAAATGATTCTGAAGGGTTGATTCTGAAGGGTCACGAAATGATTCTGAGGGGTCGCGAAATGATTCTGAGGGTCACACGAAATGATTCTGAGGGGTCGCGAAATGATTCTGAGGGGTCGCGACTGAAGGGTCGCAAAATGATTCTGAAGGGTCACGAAATGATTCTGAGGGAAATGATTCTGAGGGTCGCGAAATGATCTGAGGGTCGCGAAATGATTCTGAGGGGTCCGAAATGATTCTGAGGGTCACGAAATGATTCTGAGGGGTCGCGAAATGATTCTGAGGGGTCGCGAAATGATTCTGAAGGGTCACGAAATGATTCTGACGAGAGGGGTCGCGAAATGATTCTGAAGGGTCACGAAATGATTCTGAGGGGTCATGAAATGATTTTGAAGGGTCACGAAATGATTCTGAGGGGTCGCGAAATGATTCTGAGGGGTCCTGAAGGGTCGCAAAATGATTCTGAAGGGTCACAAATGATTCTGAAGGATCACGAAATGATTCTGAGGGGTCGCGAAATGATTCTGAGGGTCGCGAAATGATTCTGAGGGGTCGCGAAATGATTCTGAGGGTCTGATTCTGAGGGGTCACGAAATGATTCTGAGGGGTCGCGAAATGATTCTGAAGGGTCACGAAATGATTCTGAGGGGTCACGAAATGATTCTGAGGGGTCGCGAAATGATTCTGAAGGGTCACGAAATGATTCTGAGGGGTCGCGAAATGATTCTGAGGGGTCATGAAATGATTTTGAAGGGTCACGAAATGATTCTGAGGGGTCGCGAAATGATTCTGAGGGTCGCGAATTGGTTCTGAAGGGTCGCAAAATGATTCTGAAGGGTCACAAATGATTCTGAAGGATCACGAAATGATTCTGAAGGGTCGCGAAATGAGTCTGACGAATGATTCTGAGGGGTCGCGAAATGATTCTGAAGGATCACGAAATGATTCTGAGGGGTCGCGAAATGATTCTGAGGCGTCGCGAAATGATTCTGAGGGGTCGCGAAATGATTCTGAAGGGTCACGAAATGATTCTGAGAGGTCGCGAAATGATTCTGAAGGGTCGCGAAATGATCCTGAGGGGTCGCGAAATGATTCTGAAGGGTCGCGAGATCCTGCAACTCTTCATTTTCATTCTCTTCCTTCCTTCCATCTTAATGCGTCTAGTACTTGTTAACGACCTGCCCGATGCTCGATAATGCATCATAAAGCCACGTCATGTATACACCCTTTCTTTGCTGTATATGGTACCCCGCATGAATAATATTGTAAAATTGATAATATCTGTTACTAGTAATGAGTGTCTTCACTTCAGAACGATATATTTTAGTTACTTGTGCAGTTCCACGTGGCATATGTACTCACAGTAAAAGCGAGTGAGAGGGCCGCCAGATGTAAGGAGACAGGGAAATGTTAAGGTGATTGTCAGAAATGCTTTGTTGCTGGGGGAGGGGATCGCGAATCAATCGAAGTAATTTGCAGGGGTCGCAGCCAAAAAAAGTTTGATAACTGCTGCCTCATCTTTTAGTATTTGTCCAGCACAAATTAAATTAAATTAATGTTAACCTGCATTCATATTTCCCTGAAATCTGACAACACTGTCATTACGTCTCGAATAAACGTGTTTTAGAGTATATTTGATGATGAGAGTACTGTATAACGCGTGTCCCTTCTCGCACCCACGCCTCCCACCTGTTCCCTTCTGTCACGATCCGAGACTGAGTAAAATGTCAGCTCTTAGTGAGGCAGTTATAGACGTTGAAAGGGAATTTATCTTTGTTTCTCTGCATTTTACTGATTAAACATATGTGTAAGGTTTGCCATACATACAAAAGATATTTTTCATTTCGAATTCTTATTCAGTGAGTTGTAAGAGAAAGCAAAGGCTCGTGCAGTGATACCAGAACATCCTATGTTATTTCTAGGGTTGACCTTTTAGTTACTTTTTGCAATGCGAAATTAATAGGCCGAATATCACACTTATTTCCACACTAACTAAGACTCAGTGACTCATCATTCTTCATTCAGATGAGATGAAAGAAAAGTTTTCTGAAGTTGAATCTTTTAGACAAAAACTGGCTACAAGTTTGATTTTTCTGTCTAGAAGCTCTCTTCATTACAAATGCCAACTAAATTAACAGAGACGCATCTTTGTACGAAAGGCAGACAAACGAAGGCGTAGTAATCGGGCTATGTAGCAGGAATGGTGATCAACGGGAATTACGGAGACTCTTTTATAGTTGTATCTGCAAGAGTCTGTGGATAGCCCTTAGGAACTGTAACCCAAACGGACTCTGTATTTCATTGATAAGTTCACTTCTCTTCCTATCTCCATTTGAGCCACTTGGGCACTTTCTATATACTCGGAGCAGCAACAGCTACCCTTCTATCCTAACGTTCGAACCAACAACAGCACCGCCGACTGAACGTGGCATCCGATCGGCTTTCCCAATTTCCCTCTGGGTATTAATCTTCATACCCTTCCCATACACAATATCAATAACCATTTCTTTATATCCATATTGTATCATTGTCATTGTAAGAGATATCATTATTTGAATCATTTTCTGTTATCAATGTTTTTTCTTTCGTTTTATGCGAGTTATCTGCCTCCGAGAAGTGACTTGTAGTTATCGCTGCCGCGCCACACGTGCAAACCCCGCGGTAACGTGATCTCAGTCAGACGGTTTCTGTTGATTCACCATGACGTCATACGGCCAAGATGTCGTCACGCAGACCAAAAGTTAATGCTGAGAAAGATTTAAGGGTTCAGCACGATGACGTGTCGCTGTTTTGTGAGCGATCAATTGTATTCTTTTGTAGGTAAACTAGCTCATCCGGCGACCCAATTCCATAGCATTTTTAAACAATATTAAAAGGCACACACACAAACACACACACGCACACGTACACGCACACGCACACGCACGCACGCACACGCACATGCACACGCACACGCACGCACACGCACACACACACACACACACACACACACACAACACACCACACACACACACACACACACACACACACACACACACACACGCACACACATACAGGCGCGCGCGCGCGCACTATCTGTGTACTGTATGTATATATATATTTTGTTTCCGTTTGTATTTGTGAGCGTCATTAGGTGTTTATGTATGACCACCTGTCGAACGCGACATTAAGAATAAGCAAAACAAGTCTGCCAAGGACAAGACCAGTAACAAGACGGTGCGATGAAACGAGTGGGCTAGAGGTGGAATCATAAGGAATGAAAACTAATAGCGGCCTCTCCCGAAAGCGGATAGTGATTTGATGATGTTGGCTAGTACCCACGACACACCACACACACACACACACACACACACACACACACACACACACACACACACACACACACACACACACACACACACACACATTATTTTTTTCGATTGTACTAGTAACTGACATTCATTTTTTTTTCTCTCTACCTCCCTCCCTCTCTTCCTCGCTCTCTCCCCATCCTTCTTTATTTTATCCTATCATTGCTTCTCGTTTTCATTAGCTCTTCACACAAACGAAGTGAAGCAAAATTCGTAACAAAGAGGCTTCACCCTAGAATATCAGAATATGTAATAAGAACATTACCAAAAAATTATTGTGACAAGACACTCGAGCGACTTAATTTAGCAGCTCCCGTCTTACGGTTGAAGCCATGCTTGAATCGCCAAGATTTGTGATAAGTGAAAAATAGCGTCAGGTCGTGCCACTGATATCTGTAATGGACATGGGGACAAACACACACCAATGAAACTGACTCTCGAGGAAGGTCACACAGAATGAGCCATCCCTTTACCCTGAAAAGTCTTTTAACCTCTTCAGCCCCACCCCTAGTAAAGGAGTGAAGTGGATGAGGTTCTACAAGAAGCTCTAATTTGATATTATTGAGACCTTATTAGACCAATGGAAACTGTGATCGGGCGGTATGGCTTTTACCTTTTATTTGTGTACTAGGGTGCTACAAACTGCAGTAACAAGCACAATGTAGCATTACTGAGAACAACCCACGTAGGCCAACCTTGTAAGCTCAAGAGGCCACTATAAAGCTAAACAGTATAAATGCATGATATTGAAAAGAAGGGAAATTATTATAAATGTATATATATTAGGTTATTAATTATACTTGTTTTAAGACCGAGGGAATCAACATATCCAGGATTTCAGATAATTAGGAGGGACATTTAGGATTTTTGTTGACGCACTGGATGTTTCCGTATCCGTCTCCATTCCAAAGCTGCGTCCAAGCCTTGGGATCCATCGCTATCGTAGGTATACTTTCTTACAACAGTTCATTAAACACATTTCTACACCACGCATTCACAGAGCAAGGAAGAAAACCACTAGCACATACGAAAATAAAACTGAAATGGAATATGTGTAAATTTTCAATAAGATATTTTTTAAATATAGATATGTGATATACCTTTTATAGCTATGAAAAGAATGCAAATTAAAAATCCAAAACACGAGGAACTAGATGGATGTAAACTTTCAAGCTGAGGAAAAACATTAGCTACAGCTCGCCGGACGCAGCATGTAAATTACGCTGACAAGTGGGGCTGTTTGCCCAGTGGATTAGGCGAAAAATAAATATCTGCAGCGTTTTCATTTCGGTAAAGCTAAATTAGAGTCAAAACTAATTACCTCCACTAAGGAGATTTTGTTTTTGGTAGCGTTGGTTGATCTGTTATTAGTTGGGTAGAAGAACTCAAAAAGATTTGTATGATTTCTTTTACTTAAATTCCATCAAATTTTGATGGATCCGGATCATGATCCAGATCTATTAATATTTTAAATGATTGCCTCAGGTACCCCTGTTGACTGTTGGTGGTATATACGGATAACTTATTATTATCATTACCTTTATTTCCTCCGCCAAGGAGGTTATGTTTACAGACGTCAGAAGTGTATTTGAGAAAGGGATGATTTTAATGGAATTCTTCAAGTGTGAATATTTGTATTGCATCAATGAACCTATTGCTCTGGCGCAGGTATGTGCTGTCTGAGTGCTTCAAGTATTAATCATAATTTATTAATGTATATAGCTTCTCTCCTGAAACAGGAAGGAGATAGAGAGATAAGATCAGATACATAAATGTGATGAGAGAGATATGAATAAACAGAGAGAGATGACGAGAAAGTCAGAATAGAAAGTAAGAGAGAATAAGAGAGAAGACATATGGAGAAGCAAGAGTAAAAAAAAGAAGAGAAGAAAGAGAGAAAGAATGTAATATAACTATAAATTCAGTAATCATAATGATAGGGAGCAGAGAGAGAGAAGAGAGAGACAGAGGAAGAGAGAGAGAATAGAAGAGAGACAAGATAGAAGAGAGACAGAAGAGAGAGAGCAGAAGAGAAAGAGAGAAGAATGATAAAACGATAATTCCAGATTATACAATGTAGTTATAATAGTATTATTATACATATAATATAATAGTTGATTATCGTGTGTCCTGTAACTAACAGATGCGGTTTGAGAAGTGTGCAGAGAATAGAGAAGTATGAGAAAGCTAAATAGAGAGTAGATGAAGTAGAAAAGTAGCATATAACTTTAATAGTATGTACTAAAGTTAGAGAACGATATAAGTATAATGTAATAGAAGTAACAAGTGAATAAAGATGAGAGTATCTCTGTGTGGTGTTGTGTTTTTGTGTGTAGTGATGTATGGTCTAGTGGTGGTAAGTGAGTGAACAGAGAAGAGAAATAAGAAAAGTGAGAAATGCATAGAATAAGAAAAGAAGAGAGTAAAAAAAAGAGAAAAAGAGAAGAGTGAATCAGTAAGACAGAGAAGTCATGAGCGGTATCTGTTAGATAAGTAAGGTAAGGATAGATACGAGATTGGAAGGAGAAAAACATTTTGGATGTACAATCATACTTACTAAGCAAATGCTCTATAACAACTAACTAAACACGTTATGTTGAAAACATGACAGAATATCCCTGAAACCACAATGTGTGAGCTATCAGATAAGCTTACTCCGTTCATTCAGTGACAGCGTATTGTTAATCTAAACGAAGATTTTTGTTTTCCAAATATCGTATTCCACCAGTCGAGCCGCATTCATATAACACCAACTTCAACTGTCATTTAAGTGATGCCATTTAGAACGTTAACCTTTAAAGAGGCAAAGACTATATATAAATAACCTCAATCTACTTAGATATATATATAATAATTCTCAATTAATATCGTTGGGTTGTGGTGGGGGTTGTTTGTGTTGTGTGGTGTGTGTGTTGTGTGTATTGTTGAATTATATCTGTCATATAAGATCCTAATTAACTCTTAGAACTCTTATAAATATCTCATTATATATACTTGAGATATCTGCCGCTATTAAGGTGTCACGACCATAATAATTCATATTATATACATATAATAAATAACATGATATGATATCTATCATATGTGGTGTGTGTGTGTGTGTGTGTGTTGGTGTCTCATTTTGCGCGGAGGGTCCTTTGTGTTGTGTGTTACGTTACCTACAGTGTTGTGGTAGTGGTGTGTGTGTTGTGTGTTGGTGGTGTGTGTGTGTTGTGTGTATAATATTGTATTATAATTTGCTTATATAACGTTGCTTGAAATAATTGCAAATAGTTTGAGTCCCAATATAATGGTAATTTGGACCAAAGATTAACATGAGGCCCCTTAGTACAATATTTGGTTAATAATTGTTTCATTAAGTGAATTTTAATTTTTTACAAACTTATAGCTTTTAAATTTTAAGATTGCCATTAAGTGACGAGAATATTAGGGGGAGGAGGTTGGGGAAATTGAGAGCTGAAATTCCATTTGTCCTACACGTATGTGTGTATGTATGGATACATATTTTTACACGCATAAGCATAAACATATAGAGAATACGAGTATACACGCGTGTTGTATCAGTTACCTTATCACTGATATACAACTAACAATTTCTGTTGCTAGTTTATAGTGGAAATAAGTGAGCCTTCGGTAGGTCAAATTGGATTAGTACTGGTCAAACTGAGGGGCGCCAGCAGATAAACTGTCTATAGCAGGGATGGCCAACGTTACTCTTTCACACACGAGTTAAGATGTGCCATACATTTCTCCCTGTGAGATTGGCTTTTTTTGCTAACTTGAATAGCTTTGTGTTAAAAACAAAATGCTGAAATACAGCATTCGATGAAAAGTATTTGAACGAAGTAATAGCAGATAAAAATAACGAAAAGACCTACTGCTTCACTTGTGCCACTGTATGGGGTAAGTTGTTTTGTAATGTCACCCTGTTCAATGTACTATCTTAAACTTTGAAACCATGGAATTACAAGGTGCGAGAAACTAGTTTTGCCTCGAAATCTCGCACAGCCATGGTTGTATTACTTCATGCACAGGTCTATTATCTTACAAGTATTGTAATACTAATGATAACAATAATGTTAAAGATGATTGTGAAGGTGATCATAAATATACGGATAGTGATACTTATAACGACAGTGATATTGACATGATTCTTGTAGTGATAATGATGTTGATAATGATTGTAGTAAAGATTGTGATAATGA
>NW_020870961.1:523784-526284 GCF_003789085.1 Penaeus vannamei
ACTGCCGGCGGGAGAAGGATTTCCAGCTCGTTCAGGGTCCTTAATCTTATGATAAAGTAATATGTCGTTACTTAAGACAAAACTGTTTGATTGTTTATTTTGCAATACATGCAGATGACTTCTAAATGGGTTTTCATGGCTTAATTACTTGTCCAGTAATATATATATATATATAATATATATATATATATATATATATATATATATATATATATATATATATATATGTATGTATATATATATATATACATATATATATATACATATATATATATATATATATATATATATATATATATTTATATATCTATCTATATGTATATTTATGTATATACATATATATATATATATATATATATATATATATTATATATATTTATATCTATCTATCTATATGTATATTTATGTATATACATATATATATATATATATATATATATTATATATATATATATATGTATATATATTATATATAATAATAAATATATATTATATAATATGTATGTATGTATGTATGTATGTATGTGTCTATATATGTGTATATAATATATATATATTTATATATATATTTATATAATATATATATAATATATATATATCCTGCGTGTGTGTGTGTGTGTGTGTGTGTGTGTGTGTGTGTGTGTGTGTGTGTGTGTGTGTGTGTGTGTGTGTGTGTGTGTGTGTATTACACACACACACATACATATATATGTGTGTATATATAATATATATATTATATAATATATATAAATATAATTATAATATATATATATATATATAATATATATATATATATATATATATATATATATATATATATATATATTATATATATATAATATATATATATATATATATATATATATATATATATATCTTGTTTACAATGGAAAATTTGTTTATGAAGAGAGATCCTGGGCGGGAGACACAGCAGACACTTTTCTCATGCTGCGCGCACGTGCAAGAGGCGTGGAATTTTCACACTCCTTAAAGCCCAGCAGAGTGGAACTCCTCCGCATGTGAAAGCTCAAGAACGTTTTCCCGTGACGCACCCCCCCCCCCCCGCACTCTTGCCATGCCAGGGCCTTCGAAGGGGAAGCGGCTCGATTGCGCCTTCGGATTAAAAAGGAAAGGAATAGAGAGGTGTAAAAGGAAGCATCACACTAAAACTAGAAACTGCGTACACGAGTTCAGCAAGTTTTTTTTTCCAAACAAATGTAAAGGAAATAAGCACTTATGTGTAATGCTCTATTATGATAAGATATTCACGTTGGTTTGATATTTCCTTAGCCTTATTTTGCCACTGTAAAGACGACACGTTTATTAACAGTCATTTCCTCCCTTTCTCATTCCCTGATTCCCCCCATCCCCCACCTACCCACTCTCATTCTTCATCATATGCTAAAAGTGCTTCTCCTCATTCATTGTATCTCCGCGTTGCACTGTGCCTTGGCAGCCGGACCGTGACTCCCCCGCAGCTGCAACTCCCAAGGTCGAAGTGAATTGCCTGGGATTGCAAAGACTCGGCAGTTGAGTTTAATGACGAACGGCAGATTCGGTGATAATAGCGTTTGCCTGCACGGGGAGGTCGCAGTCTCCGGCCTAACCTCTACTGGCTCAGCAAGCCACGCCTCCTTTGGCCGAGGGCTCTCCGACGAGAGCAAAGGGAAGCAGGTTTTCCGTGGTCGCGATCAGCATATCGAGGTGGTTTTACAGATATTCTTTGCAAGGACTAGCGGGCATAAGCCAACTTCAGTCGGGTAGTGTATATGAGCAGCATTGCAATAGCTTTTGTCGTTCATTTACGGACAAATAAGCATTTTTTCATTACTAGTAACATGGGTAAACGGTTCGAGGCAAGGTCTGTATAAAAAAGGATAAAAAAGATATTGCAGTATTGGAGGAAAGGTGCCTTCATTTAGGCCAAGAGGATAAATGCGATTTAGGATAAAACGACAGGTAGTGTAAGGGCAATGGAAAGGAAAAAGCGAGGCATGGGCCCCGTGAGGCTGGCCATGAGGGCGTGCAAGTGCGGGAGGGAGAAGGGGGAGGGACAATCAGCCGGCAAGTACGGGTCGCTCAAGGCCGGCTGCCGGCATCATGTTAATGCCAGCGGATGTAACCTATTGATTCCTTGTATCATTGCGTAGTTGTGAGAGCACGAGTGCACGGACGAGAATCGGTCGTGACAGGAAGCAAAACAATTCATCTGAAAAGAGAGAGGATCGTTGCGAAACGAGACTGTCCCGTTTAATTTGTAAACACCTTTTCTTTTTTAGCGATATATTGATTTTTTGTTTGGTATTCAACGTAAGATATATATGTATATATATACACATATATATGTAAATACATACATATATATATATATATATATATATATATATATATATATATATATATATATATATATATATGTGTGTGTGTGTGTGTGTGTGTGTGTGTGTGTGTGTGTGTATGTGTGGTTGTGTATATACATATATATATATATATATATATA
>NW_020870961.1:528784-533784 GCF_003789085.1 Penaeus vannamei
TAGAATTCAAATGTTTATTTAGCCAAACTTTGAGTTGGATAGTTTATACGAAAAAGTAATTATAGTGGATTTAGTTGAGCCCCCCCCCCAAAAAAAAACAAAAAAAAAACAGTTTACTTTCCTAAAAGTCACTAACAAAACATGAAACTGATAACATATTCAGTTTTACAGAATCTAATGTAATTCAAATATAATTTATATATTTCTATTATAATTAATTTCAACATTTTACTTTAGTTTTTACTTGAGTCATATTTTCACAATGGTGGCCAACAAACCTTAGTTAAATAATTTTGCGAAAAAAGAAAGTTTTAAAATATGCATATGAATTCAGTCTCAATAATATATTAACTGAAGTAAATCAGAAATAAAGCCACATAGTTGAGTAATTAATAAAATGACAGCGATTCATGAAATTAGCGTCATACAATTCCCTTGGTTCTAGTAAGAAATCGAGAGGGTTGTATTATGCTAACAAAGGTAGTTTTAGTAAGCTTTTAAAGACAGGGATCGAAGGGGTAGTCCGTTCCATATACTTGCGTCTGTACGATATCGCAATAGAATGCGAACATCGAGCCCGACGCAGACGAAAAAGATATTAATTCCTCAGGCTATGGTTTAAGCAAAGTCCTTTGTAAATTTTTGATCGTCAGTGGTATATCTATATAAGGATTTGGTATATGCATATAAAGACGTATTGACACGTCATAGTATTTCCAAATCTTTTGTTTGAATGCATTATTCGTATGATCGATTCCTTTGAGCTTAGACATATACCGTAGGACTCCTTTTTGGGAAATAGGTGGCAGTAAGACTTCCTACTTCCCATCCCACAGTGTGGCAATGCACCATCAAATTGCGATCTACGCAAACCATTCATGTGATCTTCCTTTACCAATTACTGGTTATGATTCACGTTATTAAAAACTTCCCTAAGAAAAAAAATCCCATGGTAGTCTTTGTCATTGTTCAGTATGTGATCTGTGAATGCTAGCGCTGCAGTGTCAGTTGATCTCCCTTTACGGGGGCCATGTCGTGAATTTGTTAGTATTTCCTGATTAAAGTACTATTTACCAAGTCAGTTAAACTCTACGTTTTCAAGCCCTTTAATGGAAATGGACAACTGTTGATATATGGGATTGTTTGTGTTAGCTAGAGTATATCTGGGAATATGCACATATGAAAAGTAAAAGTACTATTAAGTACTATTTTATAAACACGATTTGAAATTCAATAGGACCTGTTACACCATTTCCTTACTTATTCACAATTATGATTAATCCTGAGTCTAATTAAGAGAGAATTACGCAAATTATTGATTTTGGCACGTATTTGTGACTGATTTTTTCTTACTTTAGAGGAGTATGTATTAGAGCCGTTTACAGTGTCAGAGGTTTTATAATATGAAATTGATATAACTAATAATTTCCCTTTGTTTATCTTTCTTTATAATGGATTTATTACCTTCCATGACTTTCTAAAGTTTCCAATATTTCCTTCTGGTTTGTTTCTGTTCTCGCTGCAGATCGGTGTTCAATAAGTGCAGGGGCAACGTGTCTTCACAAATAACCAGTAACGAATGAAATTCTGTTACTCTTTACGTTCACATGGGCAAGGCAAAATCAAGTGAACGGTCGACCTAAACGTTCGTGGTACGCCTCAAGGTAAACAACCAAAATGCCAAAATGTCCGCCAACTGCAAAATATATTTCATTTTACCTTTGTATCTTAGTTGGTGTGTGTGAAACAGAAATCGTCTAAATCAGTTTCAAGTTCTTACACTCTCAATCAGGAAAATAATTCCTCACTTTCTCGGCAAGTCTCAAGGGCAGTTAGTTGACGATAATCAGCTGTTAGGTGCATTGCGCGGCGAAACCGTTCACCCTGAGTGTTTTGGGCCAGGACGAAGCGCACCGTGCAGAGATCAAATGAACGCATGGACTGGTGGTAATGTATTTTTATTAATAATTTATTAGAATTGTTACTTGCCTTCAACTTGTGGATGACATAATTCAGCCTTCTTTTATTGTCGATCACCGCAGGCTTTGTTCGTACTGTTGGCATAGTTGGGGTGTCGCTGGCGTCGATTTAATTCTCTGATAAAGTTTTAGGAGCTGAGGTGGAAACAGGGCAGGGTCGGAGCCGGTCCAGGGTTCGCAAGAAACCCCGGTATAATGCCTGAAGTAGAGGCAACAGAAGACGTGGCAGCTAAAGCGCGTGTCGAACCAGAGGGTCGTGTCGTAGAAGGCGTCGCATCAAAACGGAAGCCAGGCTGAGGTTGGGGTAGGGGGGTGATGTATTCCTTCACCACAAGTTTTAAGTAGATTGTGTACGCCTGGCGGAGAGAGACTGATTTGATTTGAAAAAAATACAAAGGAGTTTATATGCCCTGTAAAAAGCCGGGGGAAGATGTCCAAGCATCTACTCAATCTGGATAAACTTGTATTGACTTAATGTTTGACTTTTGCCACAGTCAAACATTAAATATACTTGCCTGAAGGGCTGCACCTTAGTGCTCACCTTATTGGTTATGTAATAACTATAAAAAACAACCCATAAATGATTTTACAAAAATGAACAGTGTTTCCATAAATCTTAATGTTCCATTTTGGTACACTCAAAGTCAACGTTGGCATTAAGTTGTCAGCTAATGATTTTCAAGTTTTGCCACAGATTATATAGGGGTAAACCGTTGTCCAAAGACCACTGAAAACTTTTTTTTTCTGGAATTGTAGTTACTGAGCAATTTGTTGTTGCATCATGAGCATCATTTGTTCTATCTTCTGCATCAACATTTGCAGTAGGTCCTGTCTTTCCTGTGGTGTAAGGGTCGGCGCTGGCACTGAAGCAGGTGCAGAGGCCGGAACTGTTGTATGTGCTGATAGATGTCGAAAGCGATGACGATGATGAAACAGGTTAAGTCGATGCCAAAGTAGCAGGAACTGAAACTGGCACTGAAGGGGCCGAAGCAGGCCTTGAAGCTGGCGCTGGAGCAGGAGTTGATGCCGGTAGTATGGCTGGAGAGATCGATCCTAAGCTGGGGTAATTCTGCCTCATTGTTAAGCAGAGGAAATGGGTTAGGTTTTCGAGAGGGCAGAACAGCTTGCTGCTTCTTTAGAAATTTGTTTTTTCTGTCGTTTGCATTATATTCAAGTCTGCATTTGACACATTTCCTTGGGAGTTTGATTACCCTGTGCGATTTTTTCGGCGCACTCTTGCGATCGGCCGCACAGTACCGGCAACATGGCGGTTCGCGGGGAAAAGCGCGTGCCCTGAGCCCCCATCTACAACAGTTGGCGCAAAATGGGGTGAGTGATTTCAAGACAGCACACCTAAAGGTTCCATGCCCTCAACAATTTTGGTGGTTTTGGGGATTTTCTCTCCATGTGTGATGATGAGTCTGTGTCATCTTATCATTAAATTTAATACGTTTAACGTTTAGAGTCTTTTCACTGTATTCCGTGTATCTTAAGGGGCGGTCACACGAGCGCTTTTTTCAACAACCAGTTTGTGATATGATCCTGTAGCCGGAACGATTTGTTTGCGGTTTCCCAACTTCCTGTTCACACGGAGCGAAAAAAAACATCGCGTAGGAGCGCGATATCAGCGACAAACATGGCGTCCACGAGGATTTCCCGCGCGACCCTCCTCTTAAGTATTTTACACTGGAGGCTGAAAGGTTACGTAAACGGGTATGTGGGTTCGTTCGTGGTTGCAGAGAAGAAATAGCAGTTTATACCATACAGACGTATATACCATACAGACGCTTCTTTGAGGAACTTGGAAGACGCGCGCTTGTAAACAATGATGACGTCACGGTAGCTCAAATGAATTTCCGTGGATAATTAATAAGCACACTTTGAAAATATGAATGTATAAATTAAAAAATATGTTGATAAAATTATATTGATTTAAATATAAATAATTGTTTTTAGGTACGCAGTTGAGTATTTTTTCTTAGACAATAGACTCTTTCTTGACAACCCACTTCCTCGATTGAACGATGCATATAGTTCGCTTCTACATCAGAGGTATTGTCGACTTGGAAGTTGCGGGTAGTGGAAAAGTTAAAGTTTCCGTTGATTTATCGGTGTAAAAACGATCGTGTGACCGCCCCTTTATCGGTGTCAATTTCCCTCGGGACATCGAACACAACGAGCTTAGTACTACTTCCTTTGCCATAAACTCTGCTTATTTCGAGGATTTCTCACGCCGCTCCGGTAGTAGTTACAGGGGTAAGAATTTCTTCATTCTTACACCGTACATATATTCTAGAGAGAGAGAGAGGGGGGAGAGAGAGGGATTGGAAAAACGAGAAAGAGCAAGATAGTGAGAGAGAGAGAGTGAATGAAAGATGAAAAGAAAGCGAAAGACGAGAGAGCGAGGTAGTGAGAAAGAGATAGCAAGGGATAGGGAGAGAGCGAAAGAAAGAGCGAGAGAGCGAAAGAAAGAGCGAGAGCGAAAGAAAGCAGAGAGCGAAAGAAAGAGCGAGAGAGCGAAGAAAGAGCGAGAGCGAAAAGAAAGGCGATATAAACGATAGAGCGAATACAGCAACGGAAAAAGACGAGCGAGACGAGACGAGAGAAAAGAGCCGAGAGACGATTAAGCGGAAAGATGCGAAAGAAGAGCGAAGAGATGAGAGAGCCAAATATAAAAAAGAAGCGATAAAGAAGAGAGCGAGCGAAGAAGCAGAAAAAGAGCGAGCAGAAGCAGAGCGAAAGAAAAGAAGCGAAAGCAGAGCGAAAGAAAGAGAAGGAGAGAGCGAAAAGACAAAGCAGCCGAAAGAGGAAGAGAGAGAAGAAAGCGAGAGAGAAAAGAAGAGAAGCGAGGAATAGAAGAAAGAAAGAGAGAGCACCAGAAAGAGGGATTGAAGGACGGAGGAAGGAGAGAGCAGAGAAGAGGAAGAGAGGGAGAGCAGCAGAGAAGGGAGAAGGTCGAGGAGAGGACCGAGAGAGGAGAGGGAGCAGGGACGAGAGAGGAGAGGGAAGAAAGGAGGAGGG
>NW_020870961.1:538784-543784 GCF_003789085.1 Penaeus vannamei
TTTGACCACTGCCTGGTCACTAATTCTCCCAAAATTAATACAAAGACTTTGGAAGTATCTCTGAACTTTTTGCCTCTTACCTGTTCATTCGAGAAGAATCAGGTACAAAACCTACAGTCATTTGTGGACATGGGTCAGGCAAAGCTCCTGAGCCACCCTCTTTGTGAAGCTTTTCTTCTTCTTAAGTGGATGAATGTTCGGAGGTTATTTTTGATAGAAGTTGTCTTTTATTTTATTTATGCAACGCTGACCACCATTCTGACCTTCAACAAATTTGTGTGGACAACAAGTCACACTAATGTTAGCGAACTCGTAAAGGAGCGAGGCGAGGATTGGAAGGAGTGGGGCGAGTCCCACGTGCAGGGCGAGTGGGGGCTGTCAGCTATCCCAGATAAAGCTGAAGAGGTTCTCAAAGGCCTGGTGATATTTCAGACAGTATTAATCCTCCTACAGCAGCTATTATCCCTTATGCAGAATAAGCTAGCATGGTTCCGATCGCTTTCTGGCATCCTCCATGTGATGATAACTCTCCTCGTTCTGCTGGTCGTGCCTTTCCCGGTGCCCGCGGAGTGGCAACACCACCTGGCCACATGGATGCTCCTGCTGATGTGGACCGAGTGCATGGTGCTGATCGGACGATTTCCAAACTGTGGCATATATGTCGTCATGTTTACCAGAGTGGCCAAGGTCTTTGTTCGTATATTTGCTATATACTTTTGCCTCCTCCTTGCATTTTCGTCTGCGTTCTATGTTGCGCTACATTATGCCAAGGACTCTGGCACAGGAGAGCAAGAGAACCAGGTGTTCACCAACCCAGTCTTAACATTCACCAAGACACTGACGATGATGATCGGTGAACTTGACTTTGGAGACGATTTTGTGGTTGGATTATCACACTTAGTGGCAACTGGACACATAATCTTTCTGTTCTTTGTCATCCTCGTCTCCATCATCCTCTCCAATCTTCTAGTGGCTCTTGCAGTCAATGACGTTCAGGCAAGGAATTTGATTTTTAACAATGACTTTAAAAACGTTTTAAACAAAATTTTGGTGTTAGCCATTTTTACACACGCGAACATCTGTATAAAATGGTGTCAATGATTTTAAGTTTAATGATTTTAAAGGTGTTAATTAATAATTGTTGTTTGCCAACAGGGTTTGAGGAACTCGGCTCATCTGGAGAGGCTTATAAAGCAAACAGAGTTGGTGTTTCAGATGGAAAAGAACTTCTCCACGGCATCATACCTTGGGTCTCACATTAAGATTCCCAAGTAAGCGGCGGGCTTGTATGTTTTCGTGTGTGAATGATTCACCTTTTAGGAAGTGGGTTTAAGATTGAAAGTTGTGAAAAGAAACATATTTATTGGACTGCTAGTATAGTTAGAAGCATCAACAACTGCATATTGTATAGGTTATATAGCTAATTGCTTATTTCATTTGATATGATAAAATATTTCAGATTGCGAGAAATGCTGACGAAGGTTTCCTATATATGCAAACATGATTGCTACAACTCCCGTGCTTTTCTTCTTCCGAACCATCCAAAAAAGGTAGGTTAATATACCTGTGAGTAGTAAAGATTATAGAAATATTTTTCATGAAATGTGAGGCACATTATGCATTAATCAGTTTGATTCATATCAGAACATTTTTTTTACTCTAATAATCCATTCCACTGTATCGTTTTGTCTCTTCCAAACTCTTCTTTGAATGGTTTTGCTTTTGTTTCACAGGCCAACAGACTCTACATGGTGGAGAATAAGAAATGCGTTGACGTCGCCTTGCCTTCTTTCCTGAAAACCAACATCATCGAGTGCCTGAGGGCGCGGGAGACCGAGTCCGCCGACAGCAAGGGCAGCGTCCGCGCCAGGAAGGGCAGCAGGATTCGCCGCGGAGAGTACCACCGCAATGAGCAGCAAGATTTGAAGGTCAGCATCAAGGAGCTCGAGGCCAACGTGGCTGAAATTATGAGCGAAAAGGTCGACGAGATAACAGAGACATACGGCGCTCTCGCTAAGAGGATAACGACTCTTGAGGAAAATCTAGAGAAGTTAATTAACCTGTTGAGCAAAAACACCAATGGTGAAAATCCAAACCCTAGTCAAACTGAATAATTGATGAAGCCTGGTTGATTTATTTTTCATTTTTTAAATGGAAGTATTTAGTGCCAAGGGGTTGAATTTTTACCCACAGTATCTTCAACGTTATATACGATTCTCTTGTCTTGTATTTATTCTCTGTGATACCTTTTGGAACTGTGCCTCTTATGGGATTATTATAGTCTCCTGTAAATCAAGGGCATAGGTTGTGGTAATTCCTGTGATCATTGTACATTTGTAACGAAATGATCACTTCCAGAAAAGTATAGAGCTTATGCTGATGCTTGAGGCCCGGTTTCTAATCAATCTCCGGTTAGGGTAGCAGTAATTAATCTGTGATAAGTTTTGATGGTATTTTAATATTTTAGTAATAGTTCCCTTTCCATAATATTCTCATGAGAGTATAAAGCTGAGAGTGATATGTAAATATAATTCAGAAACTGAGTATGTGTCTGCCATTGTGAGAAGCTTTATATTATAATGGTGTATATAATATAATTACATTACCCGGAAAAGTTAAAATTAAATACAAGAATTTACTGTCTAGACTTTTCAAGAACGGGATATAAAGATAGCTATATTAATTTAAGATATCAGTTCTAACTTTGAATCGACACGTGTATTATTGTAAAAGGTCGCCAACAGTTTATATGCTAAATAGGTTGCAGTTTTAACCTCAGAAATAGCACTATGAAACCACCCTTGTTAAGTATTTATTTCTTGTATTTGCTATACTACTGTACTTCATATACCTGTACAGTCCTATATCTTTAACAGTAAAATTTACCATATCACTTCGGCATCCTGCCTTACTTTGTAGGCATGAAAGTCAGGATATTATTACGAAGGAGCCAATATGACTGTTGGTCACAGATCTTTTGTAAGCTTAAGGAATGTGTATCATATCGTTAACATGCTTTGTGACATTGTTTATGAAACGGCTCAAGCGGTGTCCTCACTCCATGAAATATATAAAGATAACAGATTCTCTGATTGAGTCAAGGCCTGGAATTGCTTTTTGAGATTTGAACTTTTATCTATGATATGTATTTTATTTTGTAATATGTTATGGATTACAGCGTGCATAAAGTGTAGAATGTCATACACTATATATGGTTTAACTTGTAGTACTTTTCAGCTAGATGGTTATTGGTTTGCACATTCATATATCTGATTTCTCTTTATGCTCATTATATTACAGATTATAGAAATCAGATTATGCTTCTTGGTTTTGAAACTGTGAAAGTCAAAGACCGAAACAAAGACTTCAGGTTCCCGAGCTTGAAAATGCATATTACAAAATAATATTGTAGCGCAACACTGCACTATGCAAAGTTCTTACAATAGTCTTACTATTCATCATTGACATAAAGAAAAAAATAAGTTGTTTAAACTTTCATAGAGGTGTAAAGTTCCAGTAATAGTACTGATAGAACAAAGGAGACGTTTTTATGATATTGTACCTGACTCAAGTGAAGACCCTCTTTCAATAGAACAATGCAGAACATTACAATTTAAGTGGGACTGTTGATAACTAATAATTGCTACAGCTGTTTAGTAGTGACGGCAAAAATCTTTGGATATCAGATAGGTGCAATGCAACATCTCCAAACACGCTTTCATGTGTCTCTGCATCCGTATCTGATCTTTCCAAACCTCAGGGCTTATTATTATCATTAGGAAAAAGAGGTGCGATCACCCTATGGCTAGCCCAGGAACAATCGGCTAATTCTGTAGTGAATTATCCTTGAACTTACTCCAATTCCACCGTGGATCAAGGTGGAACATGGTGACTACAAAATAAAATTCGCCTGTCATTTCGAGTCTGAAGAAAAAGTTACCGAACAGATTAGATTGGAGAAGCTCATAGAATTCCACTGGAATCCCAGGCAAAGGGATGGAAATATATGTGCTAAGAAAATAATAATGGAACATTAACTATCAACTGTATTATAAATGTAAAATAATTTTACGCACGGATATGCACGTAGGAATATCGATTGGAATATATAATTCTCACATGATAATATTAGAATTATGTATGTAATATCATTATATTGTTATTCTTAAAAAGTCAATGCAGGGACGATATAAAATAGATTCAATTGACCTACGTCGAATCGCTGTTTGCGTAGTAATGATGGTACGACTTGGTAGATATCGTGGATCAAATATTTTGGTAAACGGCCTTAGGCAGTTGCTAGAACATCATACTTGTTGCTTCTTTACAAAATTACGTCACTGTTCGTTGCTGCTCTTTCTTCATTCTCTCTGAAATCTGGCCTTTGTATAGGTTACTGAAATTACATATCATACGGCTGCAGAATGTAAACAACAATATATATATTTTATAAAGAAAGGATGCATTATATCACGCACACCTTTTTAGGGGAAGATATATCGTTCCTTCTATAAAAAAGATATGTAAAGTGAACACAAATGTTCATATTTTTTCTACATTGTGCAGTGTATGAATGGTATATAGTCTGTGGGACATTTGTTCTGTTGAATTGTTGTTGACATGCAGACATACCGGCATACATTATGTGGAGCCACCATATATAATGATTCTCTGTTAATTGTTGTAAATATTGTTCTCTGTATCATTTTAAATAAATCGTTATATAAGTTTGAGATTAAAATTGAATGTGATACATTGTAGTCTCATAATATTCCTTTTGTATATAAATTTTGTTGAGATATGTGTGCTCGTGTATAGGTGTGTGTGACCATGTGTGCGTGTGAATGAGTCTGAATGAACTAAGTGAAAGAAAAGTTTCTAGGCGCACCCAAGACTGCGAACAATTCGACTTCTCTTAGCGAAAGTTTCTAGATATTATCTTGTACACAATCAAATGAACAACCAGGAAGCAAAGACACGGTTTAGTGACCTCTCACCTC
>NW_020870961.1:546284-551677 GCF_003789085.1 Penaeus vannamei
GTCAACCATACCCTTGTTCCTCTCCACGAAACGGTCATGTGACCTAATATCTCTAAATCTATGTTCATCCATATTCTTTCATGTTTTTCCATTGTATATTGTCTCAAAACGAACTTCGTTCATGGCAATTCCTGTGCCATCTACCTCAGACCGCTCGCCCCCGCGGGCTCGGCAGGACGTGCTCCTCCCTGGGCACCTGCCTTGCCCTCTGTACCAGTTACCCAGAATAAAGACAAGAAAACTGCGACAAGTTTAACTTCAGACCAACATCTTCAGAGTACGTCAGCATCTTACTTACTTACTACTGCCTTACCGCTCAGCCACGACCTACCAAACAACAAGTAATAATAGTGGGGGGTGGGACGCCTTCTTCCTCCCACACTACATACATTACAAGTGGTGGCAGCGGTGGGATTACCGCACCACGCGCCCTCCGAAGATTGCCGCACCACGCGCCCCTCCGAAGACATCGTCCAAGTACTCTGAAGATCAACTTCACGAGAAGTTACAAGTCTCTACCAAGATTATCGACTCCTGCAAGCAAAGAAACTCTTATCGAACTCTGTCACTTCAAGACTTCCGACACCAAGCGCGAAGCCAGTCTTCCCTGCTGTCGCTACTCCCTCTGCGCACCTGCCGCAGTCCTCAACAGTTACTGCAGTCGCCTGATGCAGCAACCTCAATCTACACTGCCCTGCCAGTACCTCAAGGTGAGTTTCTTTTATCCTCGCTGTTCTCATTTGCTTAGGAAATCCCCTGTGAAGTGAAGTGTCTGATTTCCTCTCGCTCTCGCGAACACCTGTGTTCCTCCCGCATAGAAAACGAGATCTCCCCTCACTGGCATCTGTCTCCCCTTAACTAGCATGTCTCCCCTCACTCCGAGCGCGCCTGACTCATGCCCTGTGGTTAGCATGATTACGTTAATTTCTCTGTAGTTCTGTCTACCTATGAGTACTTAGTTCGTTTTCCTTTACTCTGTCGTAATGATTTCTGAATCTCCACGATGCTAAGTTCCAGTTCATTCATAATGAGCTATTTTTCCAGGAAATTCTTCCTGCATTTTTGCATGTCTTCAGTAATTCTCTTAATAGGAAAGTCCTTCCTGTATCCTAGCATGCAACTACCCTTCATTTTCGAAGATTAATCCAGCATTTTTGTACGCAACTACTCTCATTCCCCTGAAGAAATGTGTTCTACGATTTATCTACCTTTACTTTCACAAGGATATTTGTTATCTTGTTTTCTTGCACATGAATCATACGAATTATGACATGGAGAATCATTCCTTTATCTTGCATGGCTCTATAAACTCGCAATTTCCACGAGATTTTGTCCTACAATTTCGTTTGTTTGTTACTGCCTCCTATCTCTCAGGTAAATGTTGCAATTAACACCCTCTACTCCCAATACTTGACACGTTGCTTCCAGTTATTTCCTAATCATTATGAGTTCGTGTTGATATTGTAACTCCCTGAGATACTGAGATATGGCATTATGTCTTCTGTCGCCAAGACATGGTACTGTTGTTCCCGTCTGTTGTCCCCAGAGCCAGACGCCCGTCCTGAAACGCCACTACTGACCTTGACTCTCGGATCACCACGTCGCCCCCTCGCCGCTGTGCCCTGGCGCATCAAGTCTCGCTCGCCCATCTCACGGACGTCCTCGCCGCCGTATCACCTGCCGACGCTCCCATGTTCTCTACTGTACGTCGCTGCAACTCTGGCCGTGTCCGCCGCCTCGTCCGCTGGTGACTACCGCCGAACGTCCTCACCGCCGCATCACCTGCCGACGCTCTCCTGTTCTCGCGTTGCTACTCCGGCCATGTCCGCCGCCCCGACCCGTCCGCTGGTGATCGCCGCCCACGTTCCTCGTGCATCTCGCTACGCTCACTCACCACACCCGCTGCCGTGCTGGTGACCCTGGCAAGAACTGTCCCTCCTTGCCTGCTGATTCTCGTGACGCCGTCACCATGCTCTCCCGAGATGACGAATCCTTCTCGCCGACGTGATCCTCAAGACCTCGCTCTCAAGATTCTCCGCTCAACCTTCGACTCTTCGACGATTACTGGTCTCCCAGAATCTTCTAGACCCGGTGTGCGTGTCATTACGACTGACACGGCGCTTGACAAGTTAACTGTGTCTTCCAGTGATCCTGTGTGGAACGATTGACGAGCTCCGTGACTGATCATCACTGCCGCTCCCGTCAAGACCACCTGCACCCAGAACAGTGACCTGTGCAAACAAGCACCCTAGGCCGCCGACCTTAGAAATACCTGTACGACCGTTCCTCCTCAACTGCACGATCGAGACTCCCTGTGTCTGTTACCTCCGTCACCTGTCACCTGTCATCTACCTGCATCGTCTACTCAAGAATCGAGGACGATTCTTTTCTAGTGGCCGAGCGATTTAGTGACCTGCTCCCCTCGTTGTTCACCCCTCGCATACCACGAAAGCCATGTGTTCTTATTTCACAAGTACTTCAACCTGCCCTGTGCCCGACATTGACGAAGTGACCGTAGAACACGCTAATCTGACCCTTATTACTCTTATACATTTTCCATGCATTTACTCTGTTGTCTTCAAGTATAACTATGTCATGTTTATACTCAAAATGTTTCTTATAAAATGCTTATTCTGAATCACGATGTATGTAACTGATTTTACCATTGATATTCAAATGTTCTATGTTTCATGTATAATCAGCCAGTCTGTCCCATAACCACAATGTTTGGATTGTAAAAACATACCGATATCATGTCAACCATACCCTTGTTCCTCTCCACGAAACGGTCATGTGACCTAATATCTCTAAATCTATGTTCATCCATATTCTTTCATGTTTTCCATTGTATATTGTCTCAAAACGAACTTCGTTCATGGCAATTCCTGTGCCATCTACCTCAGACCGCTCGCCCCCGCGGGTTCGGCAGGACGTGCTCCTCCCTGGGCACCTGCCTTGCCCTCTGTACCAGTTACCCAGAATAAAGACAAGAAAACTGCGACAAGTTTAACTTCAGACCAACATCTTCAGAGTACGTCAGCATCTTACTTACTTACTACTGCCTTACCGCTCAGCCACGACCTACCAAACAACAAGTAATAATAGTGGGGGGTGGGACGCCTCCTTCCTCCCACACTACATACATTACAGTCTGTGTCATAAACCTTGATCTCACGGATGTTGTGATATTTGTAAATAACATCGTAACATCCGTGAATTTGGGATGCGAAGTGCATTTTTCCAATCATAATGCGCTAAACTTCTAAAATCTTTCTGATTTATTTTTTTTTGATGTACTCGGTGCACAGCCAAGGTCAGCGTGAGGAGTAAGTCTTCCCGGGTCCCAGCAAGTACATATGGTTTGGATTACATTTTTTTTTTCTGACAGTTGGAAATAATCTTTCTGTTGTCCGCGAACCATTCCAGATTTTCACTGATCATGGGGATGTATCTGTTCTAAAAGTTCAAAGAATTTTATTTCCGTGTATTTCCTATTACTATTATTTTTTTGCATTATGTTCGATGATGCCTATTATGACATATATTATGGAAACCTGCAACTAGACATTAAATTGCTTTGGCCTGTGCTAACTTCATGCCATTCACATACTTTCTCCATGGAATGGACATCCTCATCATACATTATCTGGACTAATAATGAGCCAAGGGAAATGCCTTGAGGGAGCACCACAATAATGTCCAATTTCATCAGATATTTGGTAACTTGCTTAAGATCTCCGCAAGCAAAGGTCGATGAAGGATGACATCCCTTTGAGCGAAATTCCACGGCTGGGTCACCACTGAGGTCAAATGCCTGTCGTATCTCGCTGGTTTCGGTGACCATCTATTGTCGTTTATCTACGTTTGATGTGATGTAATTGATACGGTCAATTAGGTAGTTATTTGTGGTTTCCAGTAGTATTTCCATACTGTTAATGTCTAATTTAGGTGTGAATAATTGTTTTTTTATTATTATTATTTCTTTTTTAGCAATAATGCTCTCGAGAAAATTGAACAGGATTGGGATCGAATGAAAGGTCGGCGAGAGAGTGGGCTTATTAGGGGATCGATGATCCTTGTTGATGGGGCATTCGAAGGGATTGCAAGGGTGCTAGTGAGCTCAGGACAGAAGTCTCCCGTCAAGTTTAAAGGGAAGTCATCAGGGCCTGAAGAATTGATTTTTATTAATCCTTTTAAATGTATATGATATAAATATGTGTGTGTGTGCGTGTATAGGCACTCATACCCACAAAAATGTATATACATACATATATATTATATATATTATATATATATATATTATATATATATATATATATATATGCATGCATGTATGTATGTATTTCTATATTTATGTATATTAAAAACAACCCTCCCTAATCAAGACTCGAACCTCGGCCACTTCAAGTAAGAAACTGCATACACACACACACACACACACACACACACACACACACACACACACACACACACACACACACACACACACACACACACATACCACACACACACACACACACACACACACACACACACACACACACACACACACACACACACACACACACACACACACACACATATATATATATATATATATATATATATATATATATACATGTATGTATATATATATATATATATATATATATATATATATATATATACATATACATGTATATACATATATATATATATATATATATATATATATATATATATATATATATATATATATATATATATATATATATACATATATATATATATATATATATATATATATATATATATAAATATATATATATATACACACACACACACACACACACACACACACACACACACACACACACACACACACACACACACACACACACACACACACATATATATATATATATATATATATATATATATAATGTATGTATATGTATATATATATAATATTATATATATATAATATATATAATTATATATATGTATGTATATATATATATATATATATATAATATATAAATATATATATATATATATATATATATATATATATATATATATATATATATATATATATATATATATATATATATATATATATGTGTGTGTGTGTGTTGTGTGTGTGTGTGTGTGTGTGTGTGTGTGTGTGTTGTGTGTGTGTGATCACCCCAAAAAAACACAATTGTGATGTAATAACTACTGGATCATAAAAAAATAACGCTAAGCTAATAACTATAATATCCAATGTTAACTATAATTCCTATAATCTACAACTAAAATATCAACTATACTCTAATGACAAATACAGTCTATATAATAATTGCCTAATCTTAATTCAAATTCCTAAGTATAATATATACTATATATGTGTGCGAAGCAACACTAACACAACA
>NW_020870961.1:551777-559277 GCF_003789085.1 Penaeus vannamei
GACCAAGAGCAAGTCATTCTTCCTTCAACCGCCTTTCCTTTACCCTTCTTCCCCCTTCTCTCCCCTGCCCCTCCCTTATCATTCTCTCCCCTTCCCCCTCTATCATTCTCTCCCCTTCCCCCTCTTTATCACTCTCTTCCCTCTCCTGTCGGTACCATACCCTCCTCATTTCATCAACGAAACCGAGTCTTATTCTGTTTTAAAATTTCATTATTTTTTCCGGCCTTTTTTCTTATTCTTCTCACTCTTACTTATTCCCTCCTTCTCCGTCCCTCCCCTTCCCCCTCTCCTCTCCCTCTCCCTCCACCACCTCCCCCTTACCCCCCACCCTATCTCTTCCGATCCTCCCACTTCCCCACTTCTGTTTCCCATAACCCACACCTTAAATAAGAAATGTCATAGTCCCCCCTCCCGACACAACACGCGAAACCCATTTTCTCTTTCTTTACGACTCGGGTTTATGAATCCAATTTTCTTTTGAGTTCCCTTGGCGCTCCTGTGGGGGGGGGGTGAACGTAGATGTGTGTGTGTAGTGTGTTGTGTGTGTGTGTGTGTGTGTGTTGTGTGTGTGTGTGTGTGTGGTGTGGTGTGTGTGTGTGTGTGTGTGTGTGTGTGTGTGTTGTTGTCCTCTACCTTCAATTCCATCTTTGAAGAACGGAGAAAAAACCATCAATGAAGAGAGAGAAAAGACAAGAAAAGACAAAAGAAGGAAAAAGAAAAAAGAAAGAGAAAAACAAAAATTCAACAAAGAAAAAAGAAATTAAGAAGAAAAGAAGAAGAAGAAGAAGAAAGAAGAAGAAGAAGAAGAAGAAGAAGAAGAGAAGAAGAAGAAGAGAAGGAGAATAGAGAAGAAAAGAAGAAGAAGAGAAGAAGAAGAGAAGAAGAAGAAGAAAGAAGAGAAGAAGAAGGAGAAGGAGAAAAGAGAAGAAGAAGAAGAAGAAGAAGAAGAAGAAGAAAGAAAGAAGGAGAAGAGAAGAAGAAGAAGGAGAAGAAAAGAAGGAGAAGAAGAAGACGAGAAGAAGAAGAAGAAGAAGGAGAAGAAGAAGAGAGAAGAAGAGAGAAGAAGGAGAATAAGAGACCAAAAGAGAAGAGAAGAAGGAGAATAACAGACCAAAGAGAAGAGAAGAAGGAGAATGAGGGACCGAGGACGAGAGCAGCAGCCCCTCGCGAGCCGGGCAAGGGGCACCTCGCGCGCCCTCCCCACCCACAGGGATCGAAGCTCCGCCGATGCAAGGACGACCACTCGCTGCCACGACCACACGACACTACCACACGACCGCCCGCCTTCCCCTGAACTCCCCTTCTACTCCATGCCCCCCCCCCCCTTCTCCTCCCTCCCTCCTCTCCCCTTCTCCCCCTTCTCCCTACGCCTACCCTGCCTTCCTCTCCTCCTCTCCCCCTTCTCCTCCCTCCCTTTCTCTCTCCCTACGCCTACCCTGCCCTCTCCTCCCTCTCCTCCTCCCCCCTCCTCTCCTCTTCCCCCTTCTTCCCTCCCTCTCCTCTTCCCTCCCTTCCCTCTCCTCCTCCTCCTCCTCCTCTCCCCCCTTCTCCCTCCCCTTTTACGACCCTCTCTCCCCTCTCCCTCTCCCCTAGGAGGGAGAGAGATCTTTCTAGGTCCCTTCCTCTCCCCTCCCCTCCTCCCCCCACCCCTTCCTCCCTTCCGCTGTCACCCATTCTTCACCTACGCATTCTCTCCCTCTTTTTTTCAGCGGCCTCTTTCTTCTTCTTCTCTCTCCTTCTTCTTCTTCTTCTTCTTCTTCTTCTTCTTCCTTCTTCTTCTTCTTCTTCTTCTTCTTCTTCTTCTCTTCTCTTCTTCTTCCCATCCTCCTCCTCCTCCTCCTCTCCTCCTCCTCCTACCCTACTCTTCACCTTCCTCCTCTTTCTTCTTTCCTCTTCTTCCTCTCTCCCTTCCTCGTCTCCCATCCCCCCACTTCCTCATTTTCTTCTTCTCCATCCTTCCTCCCTCCTTCCTTCTTCCTCTCTCCTCCCATCCCTTTTCCCCCTCCCTACCCCCTACCCTCCCTTTTCCCCCTCCTACCCTACCCCCTACCCCCCCTACCCCATGAGTAACCGCCCCATTTATCCGCGTGATCAGCAGACACCTGTCGCTCCCTCCCTCCCCCTCCCCCCCCCTTCCCCGTTTCTCACCTCCGTTCCCTCCCTCGTCTCTTCTATCTTCCCTCATCACTTTCTTCTCACTCTTCTCTCTTATCTCCCCCATTCGTCCTCCTCTCTTTACTCCAAAAAATTAACGCCTCTATCCCCCTCCCCCCCCCACACACAACCCCTACCTCCACCCTTCAACACCTCTTCCACCCTCATCCTCCAACCCCATCTCCAGCCCTTACCTCCACCCCGCCTCCACATCCACCCCCTCCAACACTCACATTCACCTCCCACCCTTTTCCCCAACCTCCACCATCACCACCTCCTCCACCACCACCCCCACCTCCACCAAAACCTCCAGCAGACTCCTCCAACGCCTTCTTTGACTCACCTGTCCTCCTCCACCTTCAACACCAACATTCATCTCAAACCCTCCTCCTCCCCGTCATCACAGTCTCAAACCCCCCAACTTCCTCCATCATCTCCTCCTCCACCTCTATCCCCTCCTCCACCACCTCTAAACCTTCCAACACCCCTCCTCCACCCCTCCTCCTCCATCTCCAACCCCCCTCCTCCACCACCTCAACCCCCTCTCTCCCTCAGAGCCACCTGCAGATCGGACAAAATACGGTAGCAGGGAACGAATGGGATAATAACGAGATAAGCACGATAAAGAGGAATAAGAAGGCGAAACAACAAGCCTTGACAGACGTCCAGTGTGATGTCATGACACGTGACAGCCTCCGAGTCACATGGAGACACACAACAACATAACAAGAGTGGCAAGAACATGAGTTTGAGAGCAAGTAGAGGGTCTGGGGGAGGGGAGGGGAGGGGAGGGAGGGAGGGGAGGGGAGGGGAGCGGAGGGGAGGGGAGGGGAGGAAGAGACGGATGGAGGGGAAGGAAGGGGAGGGGAGAGGAGAGGAGAGAGAGGAGAGGAGAGGAGAGGAGAGGAAGAGGAGAGGAGAGGAGAGAGAGGAGGGAGAGGGAGAGGGGGAGGGGGGAGAGGAGGGGAGGGGAAGGAGAGAGGAGAGGAGAAGGAGGGGAGAGGAGAGGGAGAGAGGAGGAGGAGGAGGGAGGGGAAGGGGAGGGAGAGAGGATGGAGGGGAAGGAAGGGGAGGGGAGGAGACGGGAAGGGAGGGGAGGAGGGGAGAGAAAGGAGGAAGGAGAAGAGGAGAGGGAAAAGGAAAGCGAATGAGGGAAGGAGAGGAAGGTTGGGCAGGGAAGCGGGAGGGAAGGCAGGAGGGAGGGAGGGAGAGAGGAAGAGGGAGCGACGAAGAGGGCGAGAGGGCGGGAGGGATCGAGGAGCTGCAAAAGACAAGACAGACAGGCACACACCAGCAGAGCCAGACGCAAGAGACAAGACACCGATAAAGAGAAAGAGAGAAAGAAAAGAAACGAGAATCGGAAGAGGGAGGCGAGAGCGAGCGGGACGAGGCGACGCACATCCGGGACCCGACGCCTCACCGCCCCCGCAAGCACCCTCATCGGCAAATATAAATCTACACAACCATTACTTGGCAATTAGCGTGGCGAGGCGGGGCGGGGCGAGGCGAGGTTGGGCTTGGCGGTGCGTCGTCGCGGGCGTGCGGGCGTGCGGGCGTGGGCGGGAAAGGCGACTTCAAAGAAAGGAGGAGCTTCAGTCGGTTCGTTTACTGATATGCGTCGGGCGGGAGGAAGAGGGTTTCCACGAGGAATTAAATTTCGTCTTTCGTATATTTGGGGTTTCCTCTCTATTTCGATTTCTCTCTCTTTCGCTTTCTCTCTCTCTCTATATATATATATATTTTTTTTCTATCCTATTTCTCTCTGTCTCTGCTTCTCTGACTCACTCTCTCTCTCTCTCTTCTCTCTCTCTCTCTCTCTCTCTCTCTCTCTCTCTCTCTCTCTCTCTCCTCTCTCTCTCTCTCTCTCTCTCTCTCTCTCTCCCTCTCAATCTATCTATACTTATCTTTCTATCTCTATGTCCATCCATGTCCCCACCTACCCAAACCCCATCGTCCTACCCCCTCTCCCCTCCACTCCCCAACCCACCCCTCCATTCTCCTCTCACACCAACCTCCACCCAACCCAACATGACCCTCTCTCCTCCTCTCATCACCTCCACCATTTTCCCTTCCCCCAACTCATTCCCCCCACCTACCCATCCGTCACCCCCCACCACCTCCCCTCTCAATATCACCACATACCCCCCCCTCCTTACTCCTCTACTCCCCACCTTCGCCCACCAAATGTTCCAACCCACCCACCCACCCACCTACCTACCTACCCACCCACAAACTTTCCCCCTTCTTCCCCCTCTCAGTGTTCCCCACTCACCACTTACCCCCTACCCCTCCCACTCTACCTAACCCCTCCACCCACCTACCCACCCGCAACCCCCTACCTCTTCCCCTCCCAATATCCCCCCTTCCCATTACCACCACCCCAAACCACCCACCCAACACCTCATGCCCTCCCAATATCCCCACCTCTTCTACCCACACACCCTCTCCCCACCCCTCCAATATCCCACCCACCCTTCCACCAACCTACCCACACCTCACCCCTCTCTCCCTCCTCCCAATATCTCACCCACCCGCCCCCTTCCACCCACCCACCCAATCCCCGACCCACCCCCGCCGCCCACCCCCGCCACCTCCCAAAGCAGAGTGAGTCACCGCGTCAATAACCGGCCTTAAACCCGCGCCACTTCCCTGCGAGCAAACAAACTAGCCTACAAACACACAAACACACGCACACACACATAAAAAACAGACACGCACACACACACACAACACCACAAATGAAAAAACAAACAAACACAAACAACACCCACAAACAAACACACACATACAAACAAACACACACATACAGACAAACACACGCACACACACATACAAACAAACACAAATACAGACAAATCACAAACAAACACACATACAGACAAACACACGCGCGCACACATTACAAACACACAATCAAACAAAACACACATAAAACAAACAAAACACTACAACGCAGGCAAATTACACGGACAGATGCCCCAACAAGTAATAAAAGAAAAAGGAGAGAGGAAAAAAATCATATAAATAAGATTATGAATATGAAGTGTAAAAAAAAAAACGATGATGAAAAGAGATGGAGAAAGAAATGAGAAGCAACAAATGACCTTAATGAGGAAAGAAGAAAAGGGAGGAGGAGAAGGAGATGGAAGAGGAGAGGCAGGGGGAGGGGTAGGAAGAGGAGGAGGGGAGAATGAGAAGAGGAGAAGGAAAAAGAAGGAGGAGGAAGGAGAGAAGAAGAAGAAGAAGAGAAAAAGAAGAAGAAGACGGAGAAGGAAGTAGGAAGTAAAAGGAGAAGAAGGAAGGGGGAGAGGGACTAGGTAATTAAAACGCTGAAAACGACGGGATATTCAAGAATGGACAGGAAAAAGCGGAGGAAGGCGATTACAGAAATAAAGGAGAATAGACGAAAGAATGTTCAAAATAAAAGAAGAACGAAAAAAACAGATGTTAAGCATCAGGGGGGCAGTAAATTTAAAAATCAGAAAAAATAATTAAAATAGAAATAGACATACACGCACGCACACACTCTGAGATAGAGAGAGAGAGAGAGAGAGAGAGAGAGAGAGAGAGAGAGAGAGAGAGAGAGAGAGAGAGAGAGAGAGAGAGAGAGAGAGAGAGAGAGAGAGAGAGAGAGAGAGAGAGAGGAGAGAGAGAGAGAGAGAGAGAGAGGAGAGAGAGAGAGAGAGAGAGAGATAGGGAGGGAGGGAGGAGGGAGGGAGGGAGAGGGAGAGGGAGAGGGAGAGGGAGAGGGAGAGAGAGAGAGAGAGAGAGAGAGAGAGAGAGAGAGAGAGAAAGAGGAGAGGAGAAAGAGAGAGAGAGAGAGACAGACAGACAGACAGACAGGCAGACACAGCAGCTGGAGACATCGAGAGAAGGGAGAAAACAGAGAACACCCAGAAAACTGGAAAGGGGAGAGAGAGGGAGAAAGAGGGAGAGAGAGAGAGCCCGAGAAAGCAGCGATGTTGGTACAGCTGTAATGACGTCATAACCCCCCCCGGCAACGCCCAGCTGATCCATCTGCGCCTCATGATGCTGAGTCTCCCGCTATGTTGGCATGTTGGAAGCAGGTTTCTGACTGCTGCAACGCACCCCTTTTCTCCCCTTCCTTCTTTCATTCTCTCATTCCTCTTTTCTTCCCTTCTTTCTTTCTTTCCTTTCATTTATTCCCTCGTTTTTTTTTCCTTCTTTCCCTCTTTCAATCTTTTTTTCTTTCTTTCATTTCTTCTTGCCTTCTTTCTTTCATTTCTTCCACCCTCCCTTCCTTCTTTACTTCCTTCCTTCCATCCTTCTTTTATTCCTCTTTTTCCTCTTCCAGTCTTGATTTGTTGCTGCTGTTTCTGTTCTTCCGCCTCCTCCTCCCCCCTCTATTTCGGGTCTTCCGCTCTCTCTCTCTCTCTCTCTCTCTCTCTCTCTCTCTCTCTCTCCTCTCTCTCTCTCTCTCTCTCTCTCCGCTCTCTCTCTCTCTCCTTCTCTTCTCTCTCTCTCTCTTCTCTCTCTCTCTCTCACCTTCTACTCTCTCTACTCATCACACTATCTCCCTCTCTCTCTCTCTCTCACCTTCTCTCTCCTCTCTCACCTTCTCTCTCTCTCTCTCACCTTTCTCTCTCTCTCTCACCTTCTCTCTCTCTCTCACCTTCCTTCTCTCTCTCTCACCTTCTCTCTCTTCTCTCACCTTCTCTCTCTCTCTTCTCTCTCTCTCTCTCTCTCTCTCTCTCTCTCTCACCTTCTCTCTCTCTCTTTAGTGACCTGCTCCCCTCGTCGCTCATCCCTCGCATACCACGAAAGCCATGTGTTCCTATTTCACAAGTACTTCAACCTGCCCTGTGCCCGACATTGACGAATGACCGTAGAACACGCTAATCTGACCCTTATTACTCTCATACATTTCCATGCATTTATTCTGTTGTCTTCAAGTATAAATATGTCATGTTTATACTCAAAATGTTTCTTAAAAAATGCTTATTCTGAAATCACGATTGTATGTAACTGATTTTACCATTGATATTTCAAATGTTCTATGTCTCATGTATAATCAGCCAGTCTGTCCCATAAACCACAATGTTTGGATTGTAAAAACATACTGATATCATGTCAACCATACCCTTGTTCCTCTCTACGAAACGGTCTCGTGACCTAATATCTCTGAAAACTATGTTCATCCATATTCTTTCATGTTTTTCCATTGTATATTATCTCAAACGAAATTTCGTTCATGGCAATTCCTGTGCCATCTCTCTCAGACTGCTCGCCCCCCGCGGGTTCGGCAGGACGCGCCCTTCCCTGGGCCTCTGCCTTGCCCTCTGTACCAGTTTATCCAGAATAAAGACAAGAAAACTGCGACAAGTT
>NW_020870961.1:561777-565773 GCF_003789085.1 Penaeus vannamei
CCATCTTCCCCAACCCTTCTACTTACTCTCGACACGCGCAGCGGGCGAGCCAAGACTACGTACCTGGGACAGAAAAAATGCCAAATTAACAACAGATTAGATTTTGCGTGTTTATGGGGAAGAGGAGACTGGAAGGAGGGAGAGGAAGGAGGAGAAGGGAGAAGGGAGAGATAAGAAGGGGGAGAGAGGGAGGAGGAGGAGACTGGAAGGAGGGAGAGGGAGAGGAAGGGGGAGAAGGGAGAGATAAGAAGGGGGAGAGAACGGAGGGAGAGGGGGAGGAGAAGGAGGAAGGAGGAGGAAGGAGGAGGAGAGGAGGAGGAGGAGGAGGAGGAGGAGAAGAAGAAGAAGAAGAAGAAGAAGAAGAAGAAAGAAGAAGAGAAGAAGAAGAAGAAGAAAGAAGAAGACGAAGGAGAGAGAGAGAAAGCGAAAGAGAGAGAGAGGGGGAGAGGGAAAGGGAAAGAGAGAGGAACAGAGGAGTGGGAGAGGGTGAAGAAGAAGGTGAGAGGGGCAGGGGCAGGAGCAGGGGCAAGGGAGATGGGAAATGGCAACGAGTGAGGAATAAAAATAATTCAAATTAATAACCAGGAACTAACATCACACAATCAAATCAAAATCAAACTCCACGGCTGAAACGCAAGGGCCAGACACCTTAACACTTCACTCACTTTATACCCCCGAAAAAAAAAAAAAAACAGACCCGATACGCACCCGAAATCCCCCCCAACAAAAAAAAAATCTAGCCGAATCGAACCGAACGGTAGAAATAGCCAAGTCTCCCCTGCTCGGTAGCCACGTTTTCTCTGACGGGTTTCAGGGGTGACGTCATGGCGAAGGAGCGCGTGCGGGAGTGCTTGGGGGGCGGGGGGCGGAGGGAAGGGGCGGGGGGAAGGTGGGGGGGGGCGGGGCGAGCGGGGAAACGGTTTTGGAAGGCGGCGGTATGGGCGGTGCGGAGGCAGACAACCACGCAGACAAAGACCTAGACACATGGAGTTAGAACGGAGGAAATAAGGAACAGAAAGACAGATAGATAGAAAAAGCGAGAGGAGAGAAGAGAGAGAGAGAGAGAGAGAGAGAGAGAGAGAGAGGAGAGAGAGAGAGAAGAGAGAGAGGAGAGAGAGAGAGAGAGAGAGAGAGAGAGAGAAAGAGAGAGAAAGAGAGAAGAGAGAGAGAGAGAGAGAGCGAGAGAGGAGAGAGAGAGAGAGAGAGAGAGAGAGAGAGAGAGAGATTGAGAAGAGAGAGAGACAGAGAAAAGGAAACGGACGGCAAAGAAGACAGAAACACAACCCAAACCAAGCACAGAAACAGGTACACAAACAGACAGATGGCGCGAGGGGGGCGGGGTGGGGGGGGGGAGAAGAAGCACGAAGAGGGAGGAGGGAAGGGGGAGGGGAGGGGAGGGGGAGGAGAGGAGGGAGGAAGAGAAGGGGAGGGGAGGGGGAGGGGGAGGGGGAGGGAGAGAGAAGCGTTGCAAAACAGCATAAGGACGCGGGGAGAGGGGGAGAGGGGGAGACGGAGAAGGGAGGGAAAGGGAGAGAAGGAAAGCATTACCAACAGCAAGGCAAGTGAGAGGAGGAGAGGAAAGAGAGAGAGAGAGGGGGAGGGGGAGAGCAAAGGGGAGGGGTGGCAGAGACAGCGTGGCAAACAGCATGGCAAGGGGGTGGAGGGGGGAGGGGAGAGGGGGGGCGGTGCAAACAGCATGGCAACGGCTGCAAGTCACGTGGTCAGTCGCGGCATTCAGTTCAAGTGGTTCAAGCGCGAAATTCACTTACAGGTCGATCTCCTCGCCCCCCCCCCCCACCCTCAACGCATTTCAACCCTTCTTCTCCTCTTCCATTCTTCCTAATCTCTTTCTCCTCTCTCCCACAATTTCTAAATCTCTTTTCCTCTCCTCCCACAATTTTCTAATCTCTTTCTCCTTCTCTTCCACCTTTCAATATCTCTCTTTCCTCCTCTTCCATCCACCTATCTTTCCCAATCTCTTTTCCTCCTCTCCTTCCATTAATCTTGCTCCCTGCACACTCCCACCCAATCCCTTTCAATCTCTCTCTTCCTCCTCTCTACTCTCCCAATCTCTCTCCTCTTCCCTCCTTTCATCTTCTTTGCCTCCCTTCCCTAATCTCCTTGTTCCTCCACACCCTCCAATCCCCACCAATCAATCCCTTTCACCTTCTTTTCCCCTTTCCCATTCTCCCCTCCCCTCTCTCCTTCTTCTTTTTCCCCCTCCTCTCCCCTCTCTCTTCTCCCCCTCTCCCCTCTCCCTCTTCTTCTCCCTCTCAATCCTGACAATCTCTCCCCCCTCCTCGTCCCTCCCAATCCTTCCCAATCCCCTCCAATCGCGAGGAATCCTACGCTAAAGCATCTACGAGTCCCAGGGGGGTTGCCAACTTCAACTTTCAAGACGCGCTCCTATTGGTCGACGCAGGGAGGAAGATGGAGAGAGGGAATGAAAGAGGGAGAAGGAAGGGAAGAGGGAAATGGAGAGAGTGAGAGTGAGAGGGAGTGAGAAGGGAGAAGGAGGGAGAGTTGGAGAGGAGTGAAAAGGGCGAAGGAGGGGGAGTTGGAGAAGGGAGTGAGAAAGGAAAAGGAGTGAGAGAGGGTGAGGGAGAAAGGAGAGAGGGGGAGATAAGGAGGAGACAGAGACAGAGGCAAACTCAAAGAAACAGACAGACAAAGACAGAAACAGTAACAGACAGGTAGACAAGAGTCGCAGACACAGGAATGTGGGAAAAAGAAACAGAGACGAGAGAGACAGATTCAGATAAAGACATAACCAGAGACAGAGACAGAGAAAAAAAGAGAGGCAGGCAATGATAGAGGGAGAGACAAATGAAGAAGGATAAAGATGAAAATATAGAAAGAGGGAGCCAGACAATGCTAAACACAAAGACAGAGACAGAGATACAGACAAAATAAACAGGAATAGAAAGAGACGAACGAAGACAGAGACAAAGACAAAACAAAAAGACACAGACAGAGAGAAGAAGAGACATACCGCCCCACGAACCGAAATATAAAAAATACGAAAAGAAAACAGATTAGAAAACACAAAGAGAAAACACTACACATCGCGGCGCTAAACTTTATCTCCCTCTTTAAGGAGCCTCTTTCCTCTTGACGTGACACTTGGGGCATGTCCGAGGCGTCCGGGGCATGTGGTTGCGGTTACGGTGGCAGCTGTGGCGGGCGTGGTGAGGGCGCTTAAGGTGTGGTAGGTGTGGCGCTTCCCTGCGGTATGCGGTCCGAGGATGGCCGGGTTATGAAGCTGTTGTGACGCTGTGGTATTGTTGTTTTTTTGTAGTGGTGGTATTTTTATTGTTGTTGTTGTAGTTGCGGTCCTTTTACTGTTGTTATTGTTGTACTTTTCCGTGCGCATTATACTTAGTAGCAATAGCAGTAATTGCGGTGGTAAGAATACAGGTAATAGTATTCATTGTAGTAGCTGTTGTTGTCATAGCAACAGTAGAAGTTGCGGAGAAGCTGCTGTTTCAATACTTCTAGCAGCTTCAGTAGTAGCCGCAGTCCTAGTAGCAAGCGTAGCCGTAGCAGCAAACGGCAGAAGCTCGTTCTCCGGCGGGACACGGGCGCCAGGAGGCGGCTGCGACGGGCGTGCAATGACGGATGAAAGGCGCAGGACGGGTGTGGCTTGAGAACAGGTGTGCCAAGGTGCTTGAGCTAACGGGTTATGAGCCTGCCCTGCCTTCGGCGCTTCTCCTCTCTCTTTCTCTCTTTCTCTCATCTTGCTCCTCGCTCTCTCGGCTCTCGTCTCTCGCTCTCGGCTCTCTCGCATCTCCGCTCTGTCTCTCTTCGCTCTGCTCTCTCTGTCTCTTCTGTCTCGCTGCTCTGCTCACGTCGCGTTCTCGTCTCCCTTGCCACCCACTTCCGGATGACAGGCAAGGCAACAATCAGGTTTCCCTCCGTCATTCAGCCAAGCCGGCTTCAATTAGGCGAGACTGCGTTGTACTTTCGCTTATAGGCATGGACTTGTTAAAATCCTAT
>NW_020870961.1:573373-590873 GCF_003789085.1 Penaeus vannamei
CTTCAACCTCTGTAAACCTTTTGAGTACTCTTTTCAGCTCAGCTAAATGGGATTGAGTGTTTGTGATTCCCCACAGAGGCCCCTTGACTCTAACAATACTTTTGCCTCTTCCAACAATGTCTCTAAATTCAAGTAAGCAAAGTTACTTTCCACAGCTGTTCTGAATGTTCACGCTTTGTCACAGTTACATTTGAGTCCCAAGCTTGTGCATTATCTACCCTGATTGACCTCACTGGCAAATGTATTCCTTCCTAAATATTTATACCAGGACTGTTTTATCTTCAACAAAGATTGTTCAGATTGTGAAAACCACCTGCTTACCTGCCTTGTTTAATGTATTGCAGTATCAGTATATGACATCTTACACATTGTATCTTAATCTTTAACTCTCCTTTGTCCTGTCTGATGCAATGCTTTACCATAGTGCTATATGACCTTTGATGTCTAGCACATTTATTTTCAAGCATTAAACATTAACACTGTTGTGACAGAAGGGATTCACATGCATCCAGGTGGGATTGGTAAGGACAATGGGGAACTAAGAGGGAATAGTGCACATGGAGAAGGAGAGGATGGGGTGTGTCGAGAGAGTGGGAGGAAGAGGGGTAGGGGGCACTTGAGGAGGATGGATGGATATCAGCAAATGCCATTGAATTTAGAGGGAATAGGAAGAGGGATTGGAGGGTGAATGAGGTAGCAGCACATTCTCTTGAGTCCTGTTTATAAAATTTTGGATGTTTTCAAGAATTTCTTGAGGAGAGTTGGGTGGGGAGGTCTGGTAAACAAAGGTTCTTTTGTGAAGAGAAGATGGGATAGATGTTCGAGGAACAGAGGAAGAGGAGGGTGCAGAAGAGGATGTGGTAAGAGGAGATGGAGTGGAACTTTTAGGTCCTCTGGTGTTGCAGGTAAAGTGAGAAAGGCGTAGAGAGATTCAGCAGGAATAGGTTTGCCTGTGAGGTCAGTCAGGGTAAATAGTACTCAAGGATGAGACTTGGAGGTAACTATAACAAGGTGTGAATGATCAGAACAAATGCGAAAGGAAACTTTGCCTACTTTTTTTTGGAGACATTATTGGAAGAGAAGGGTATTGTCAGAGTAAGGGGCTATAAGGGGAACCACAAAGAATTGATCCCACTTGGCTGGGCCAGAGAGAGTACTCAAAAGGTTTGTAGAGGTGGAAGCAGTAGAAGGGAGAGGGGGTGGTGTGGAGTGAGTGATTACTGTGGGGAGGACAATAAGGATGAAGAGTAGTAGTTAGTAGGTGAGGAGGTAGATAATGAAGACAGTGTACTAGGTGATGAAGTGGAGAATGTTGGGAGAGAGGATGGGTTGCATTCTTAAGTTTTGAGTAATGACCTGGATGGGTGGTTCAGAATAGATAAGAGTTGTCAGTAAAAAGAGGAGGGAGAAATATTATCAGTGGTCAGAGCCATGGTCAATGGAGAGGCAGGAGTCAGGAAAATTGTGAACGCAAATTTAGATAGGATTTAATATGTAAAAAAAAATCTTTATTATTGGCCATGGTAAGCCTGAAATAAGTGGGGGGAAAAGAAAGTCTACACCTTAGGGTCCCCATAAGAGATAAGGGCTAGCCAATTAACTGTGGAATGCTGTGCCCATGGATCCAGAGGGCATTCAGGACTGACTTAAAGCCAGCCTTTTATCCTTTCAGTACAGTTCTCACACCTTAGGAAGTAGACAGAAAAGGGGGAGGAAGAGAAGGAAAAGGAAAGGAGGAGAAGAAAAAAACATGCAAAATTAGTTAAGATGAGGACTGGGGGGTTTACTTTTAATAGTGTCACTAAATATAAATATTAGCTAGTTAGAATCAAAATAGCTCCAGAGCAATACGTGCCAAAAAAGTGTTTTCTTTGTTTCAATTCCATCACAAGTGAGAAATCAATTGCAGGTAAGGCAATAAAAATAAATGTTAATGTAAATATTTTATTAAAAACTTTGTAAGGTTCCCATCACCATACATACACACAGTTATTCACAAATCTTCCCAACATTTCAATAAATCAGCACAGTCTTTGATTACATAAAATTAATTATACAGTCATCTGGGTATTTCACCATAGGTCAGAATCCTTGTCCACTGATTTTTTTTATTACACTCAAATTAATTAATGAAAACATGATCTTGTTATAAGATTTATAATAAAAATTGAAGGTTTACACATGATACATATAAAAATAAATTATATTTTTTTTCTTACAAGCAACAATTATTATTATTAGCAAGTCACTTGTCACGCTTTTCATCTGCCTAAGTTATGTTTACAAATAGAAAAAAAAAAAAAAATGACCAACATAATAAAGTAGAATGCAAGCACCTATACATAAAGTGCATGTCATAATGCCTGAACATTCATCTTGTCACTTTACACTTCAAAGACCTTTAATGTTTGGCTTTAATAAGCACCATATTTAGGAATTTTTAACATAGCACTTATAGTAACTCAGTCACTAAATATAAAATTTAAAAAGGCAAACTTAACATTCTTCAAAAAAAAAAAAGGAAAAGTGTGCACAAGAATTTAACTTCTCAGTAAAATGATGTTGGTGCCACCTATGTAAATGTAATTCTACAAGGTTCATTTCCAGACTGGATTTCAAAAAGCAATATGGCTAAAATGCCATCACAAAGGAATATGGCCACTAATTTCAGCAGACAAATGTAACCATAATCCACTGCCATGTAAATTGTGTATGGCTGCAATATGGAATGATGATCACATTGCTAATGTTTAAGGGATGACTTTAAACTAGCTCTATAATTTTGGTGTTTACCTTATCTGCAGTAAAAATATTATCGAATCTTCAGTTATCATTGGTTTCAAAACCAAAAACTAACAAATAGGCCATGTATCTTTATAAATATAAAGTAGAGCATAGCTTTCAAATTTCATAAAAACAAATGAAAATTTAATATTGCTTCAAAATCAAACTGTTTAAATTAAACAACCATCCCAATGCATGTAAGAATATGATCACAGATCTTACAATGTACTGAAACATGGTCATTGCTTCTCTATATAAATTAATCAAAACTGTAGGTTCCATTATAAAGGAGGAATATCACAGCAAGAAAAATTTATATAGAGAATCACAACCCACTTCATTAGGCAAACAACAATATGAATGAGCATCAGATTTAAATAATGGGTCATTCATTCAGACACTCTGCCACACAAAGATGGAAGAGGACTTACAGGATTTTTTTTCTCCTTTTCTTTTTTTAGACCATTCACTTCTCGTACACCTGCTAGAGTTAGTGGAATATCACTTTCTGCCATGAGTTTTCAAATTTTGCACTAATCACACATATTAAATATATATATATATACAAAATATATCTTCCAGAATCACACACAAAATACAAAATTGCCAAGGGGAAAGAAAACCCTAATTGTGCACTGCAAATGCAACCTAATCTTGATAAAACATGATCACCAGGAAATCCAGCATCCTGTTTTGTAAACACTAAATGGAACTATCTGCCTTTGTCTCTATTTTAGTCAAGCTTTGTGAAGTGCATACTGTTTATATATAAATCACATTTTGTAATCAAAACTACACACTTCTCACATTGCCTGTAAGCCTGAAGTTCATTCAAGATTTCTCTTGTATACGATGAATTTTCTGTTTCCATCTAGTCAAAAACTTCCAAGGTTGAAAACAAGCTTTCACGAAAAGACCACTCCTACTGGAATGATGAAGACTGTACAATATCAAAACAATCAAAATCACATGACAGAATCAAGTATGATGTATATCTTGGATAAAGAAAGAAAATAATGCATTGGTGCATTATGGAATGATCCACTACATAGAGAGAATACCAATGGGAAAGAGACAACACCACTTTCATGCTCATTTCCTAATAAGTCCAGTTCTTGCAGATTTTATCTATCACAAATATAATTAGCTGGTCACTCATACTACATGACACTCCTTGGCATACTTATTTACTTATGAAGTTTCAATATTGAATTCCTCATTGGCACATATTTTCTTATTTTATAAAGTTTTACAACCAATAAGGTTATAAAATATTATATGGAAGGGTTACATTGTGGATTATAACACATTCATTCAGCAAATTCAGCAAACTTAATATACAACACAAAACAAATGCATCTCACACAAAGGAATTTTCTTTCCTATTAAACAAGCATGAAAGTGGATATTATTGGAATGTGGAAAAATAACAGAGCACATATCTTTTCTCTGAATTGATGGTATTTTTAAGGGAAACCCACTAAAAGTTGTACCTCACATATTCCAGTTCACTGTTAATGGGGGGAATCTGCTTGTTAAAAAGTAAGCTGTGATATAATGTTTAGTGGTAGCATAACAACAACAAAAAAATCATGACCATATATAGAAATATATTACCTTGAAGTTCTGCATGTCATTTCTACTTGTCCGTTCAAGAATCATTGGGCTAAAAGGAGCTTTTTTAGTACTAAGGAACTAATCTAATTATTAACTAATTCTCCAATGGCAATTGTATAACTTTATGAATCACTAATGACATATGCATACCTTTACTTTTATCCAAAGTTACTACAATTCGTTTAAATTTTTTTTTTTTTTTTACTGAGAATCTTGGCACAAGGAATAATTCAGGCTAACCCAATATGGTCAAGATTTTTTTCTTATGATATTGATGGATGAATCATGACTAAAAAACACTTGTCTAGATGATGATGGACCTAGTGAATCGATTTCATGAAAAGTATTACAAGTCAGAACATTCAGATCCCTCTCTACAGATTCTCTTTCAAGACCTTTCCATACCCATGAAAAATATTATCTAATTACTTCACAACAGAAAAGAGAAAAAAAGAAGACTAGTCCCACCACCGCAAATGAAGAAAAAAATGCACACAAAAAAATCACAACCATTGTCACACCATCATGACTTTTCAACAAGACAAGAATGATAACAATAATAAATAATCATGTATTCATAGTTGACAATCAATGAAGTTTGGGTTAACTTTCAACATTTTTTCACCTTTTTTCCTCATTTCACAAATACATTTATCAATTCAATTTCACAATCCTATACTTTTCTTTCCATGGGTTAAAATAGCAATATTATCCTTCATTGTTTAGGTTCTGTAATAAAAAAGTCAGTTACACAAGTACTTTCTTAATATGTTGTCTTGTTTGTTTCAGCATCGTTAACCTGACTAAGTCTACTTATCATTCAAAATAGTAACCTGAGAAATAAACAAATTTCTTATGACACGAGAAAACTCTTCAACATACTGAGAATTCACATCGTGGTAATGTAATATATTTTTACTCCTTAATTTATTCTGCACAAATTTCTAAATGGCTCATTAGTGGCAATTAAGTATAGATCACTTCACTTTAAAGGTCTGATGTTCTTGCAAAACAATGGAGTTGTATAGCCGTTTTCATTGATTATATTTACCATATCCCAATTTTGATACATTAAATACCATAATATGAGCTTCTCTGTATGCAATTTTTAAATAATTACCCTAATTGACAGTACCAATCTTATGCAGTGATAAATTTTGTGCAATTATCACAGTTTCTTCATGATAGCACAAAAAAATCTGCTTAACATAAAGATTCAAGTTCATTGAGCATACTAATCATACAATTTAACCTCTTAAACAGTAATTACATTTTGTTGGAAATATTGTTCACAAATTTGGCTTCAAAGAGGTTTAGAATTCACTGAGCGCACTTTATAAACTCAAGTAGTTCTTATATTTTCAGTTACACCTAATTTATGGAAGATCTTTATATATTTTTTGTTCTTATTCTCTACTGATCATATACAAAGCCTTATTTGATCATAAACTCTTGCTTTGTATTAAAAATAATAAAATGAAATCTATACGTCACATTAAATCAAACTGTCAAAAATATCTCTAAGTTCATGAATATATATTACACATCACTGTAATTTGAATGCTAATGAAAGGAGATCTATTAAAGATAAATCACAAGTCTTTTAATTTTAAAGTGAAAAGTCTAGTGTTATAAATCTTGGGAAGTTGACAATCCATTTTACTATACAATTTTAGTCCCATAAATCACAACTGGTGTGACCTACTGCCAAATGAATTTTATTGGATTTTTGTGGTTTAAAAAAAATACTCAGCACCTTTTCCTACTAATATGAATGGCCATCAACACCAACTCCTATGGTATAGTCCTATTTTATATGCCAGGTTTTCCATTACAACACAAAACCTTCTCTGGCTTTCTTAGAAGGCACTAGTTACACATTCTTACCTGGACAGAAAATACAGGAAGATATAACTATGGAAGTTACAGGATAATATCATATTTACATTATATATACATACTTCACTGTATCTGTAGATATTTTCAATATTGGTACAACATGCAATGTATGTTTACACTAATTGCCATATTGATCATCATATTTATGTAATATTAATTTCTAGCTCACAAAATAGTTTTCTTCTTTGAACCTATGTATTATAATCTTTCTATATTTTGGCAGGAATATAAGACTGCTTTTATCCGTTCCTTTTGCAATCAAATCTTAACAAAACTTCATACTTGAAAAAATTAATTTTCTCAAACTTTACATATAACCCCACTCCGTGGTATTATATTTTATCATTTGCTAATCCAGAAAGAACAAATACAATTTTTAGTTTTATACATTAATTTCTTAAGAAGTAAATCTTTCTGCCATGCCCAGAGAATTAGATAGTATAACCATCACTATGTGTAAGTCTCTTTCATTAATCAAAAGTGTATTAAGTACAAAAGATGAAACAATGTTAGCTTCATTATGGATGGTATATCTGTCCATAGTCCAAGATCTTGGAAAAACAGACCTTGAGCTCTTTAAGTAGCTGGTCCATTATTCACAACCAGTAGAAATTTACCTATATTTCACATCATATAATTTAAAGCATTATCTACTGATATACCATGAATCTCCATAAAGATACACATTTTAAATACACAAGTTCATAGTACGTCATAGTTTTACATATCTTTTTTTTTAATGATTGTATACCCAAAGGATACAAAGCACATACAACATTTCAAAATACAGTTCACAAATTTTACCCTGTAAATTGAAAATGTGTAGGCATTTCACAGTCAGCTACTACTCAGTCCGCTAATGTACAATATAGATGAATTACTGGGAAATTCAGTAACCATCTGAAATAACAGTCATGACATACACTCAGTTAGCCTGCCACTTGAAGGAGCCTTTCATAACCCATTGTTGACCTGCTGATCCATCACATGGCCTCAAGACAGGTAAAGTGACATCACGGGCATCAGGCTTTTGTAGACATCTCCCAGAATTAACATGTCGGAGTGATCCATCCTGTGAAAAATTGAGACATGTAAATTAACATTTCAGTTTCAGTTTACCCAGTTTTCTAATGATTCTACAGTATACAGATACACCAACATTTAGCTGATTATTCTTTATGAGAAATATTAAATGTACTATTAAATGAAATACTCAACATCAAGACTACTCACCTAACAAGAAAGAATATACTTTCTAAAAGAAAATGAGTATTATCCTTCACTCAAAAATAATAACATCATGAAACTAGTACCCCTATCTCTTTAAATAAACTTTAACAGGACAAAAAATATCTTTCACAGATGACTGATTTAGATATTACCTGATCATTATAGGTCCACATCTGGTTTCCACCCATACCATGGCACCGGACAAGCTTAACAGGCCCACTTGGATTGGAAGCATCTAAGCAGTTATCATCTGACATAACCTGCTGCCGTTTTGTGTACGCAAATACCTATTGTAAGGGGGAATATGTTACATATTTCCAAAACTTGTTGGAAAATTATATATCAATATATTTCAGATACTAATTCACCTTATTTTCATATATTGCAAGTTGTTTTACATCAAAGGAAAGTGATGAAGGCAAGTAGATGTACAGGGCATCTTGAATATAGAACATCACACACAGACCAATCTTCAGATCTTCATTTCTACAACAATCCCATCTATAATTGTGACTTCTTAACCTGGTTCTGTTACCAGTAAAAAGGACAGTGAATGCAGAAGAAATGAAGGAAAGACGTGGGAAAGAAACAAGATATTCACTAGGAAAAGAAAGTGAGAAAAACACATAGAAACCAAATACGGAAAGACGTGGGAAAGAAATAAGATATTCACTAGGAAAAGAAAGTGAGAAAAAAACATAGAAACCAAATACGGAAAGATATAAAAGAAAAAAGGAAGAAAAAAAAACAAAAAAAAAAGCTTAAAAATGGAAGAAAAGATCATGTAAACTAATAGAATGTACAAAAAAAAGACAAAAGAAAGCAAGTGTGCATCCTATTCAAACATGTAAATTCTCTTGAGTGGCAAGGTAACAGAGTGCATGAAGTGGGGTGAAAAAATCCTCTATATGATAATCAAACAATTCCATAGTGCTCAACCAAGTGTGGAAAGCTTAAAGAAATTTTATGCATCCCTCAAACATAGAATTACAATATATATTACTGAATGTTATCAAAACTGAACTCAAGAGTAATGTTTGTTCAATGAATAGTCTCTTATTTATTTCTGTGAATCAATCAGAAATGTTACTTCTTAGACGTTTACTTGATTTCTTCAACAAGTAAAATATCTGTATTTGTACAACATGTAACTGATATTCAACAAAAGGAGGTTAAAATAATCAATATACAGAGTGCTCCATTGTCCAACATATGTGGCCTAGTCATCCAGAACAACTGAACCCATGATTCAAACAGTCATCCATCCCCTATGAAAGCAAGTTTGGTTAAGACAATGATAAATCAACTGCAGGTAGGTGTAGAGATTGTCATATTCCCACTGTAAAAAAAAAAAAGGAGGAAGAAAAGAATAGAAGAAGCATGCATAAGCAAAGGGCAAGTGTCATCTACTTAATATGACTGTTGCAGTTATCAATTATTCAAGCACTAAAAATAGTTTAAAAATATGATTTGATAATTACCACTAATTAATAAAATTATATATGTGTCTGTATTTGTGCATGGGCATGTCTGTGTATGCATATGCATGTGCATGTTTGTTTAAACAAACTGGCAAAATTCTCAAAGTTTGTGGCACAGATATATTTAAACACCAACATTTACAAATGACAAATAATGAAGTTATATACTTAGCTACAATGCACAATCTCTTTAATCTGCAATTCATTGTAATAGAGTGCTTTCTGTGATTTTCTGAGACAATCAAAGGATTTAAATGCAATATGATTATATCTCTTTCATAATCATTTACATCTTAATAAGTATACCCACTGATATCAAATCAGAATTCTAATAGCCATGATCATCAGTGTAAAACAAGACTATCATAGCAATCTAAGAGAAATCATATAAAGGACAGTTAAATTTTGACACACTGGCAGTTAAAATCACAATCCATAACCATTATACATTCTCCCTGTGCATAAAAAAAAATCAAATCAAATCTCATCAGCAGACAAACACACTGTACTTTTCAAACAGACCTGGGATCCCGAATTGAAGTCACAATGAGCTATGTGCAATTTCTCAGAAGATGTAGCCAAGCACGTTTCCCCATTTACATTCATTATCTGTTAATGTGAGTGCAATTTATTCTTGTACTTTTTAACTAAAAGGTTTGCCTTAAACATTATTTGTTAGTTGGAAAAAAGTTTAAAAGTTTTGAGAATTTTCACCTGCAAAGAAAAGACAGATGAAATCAAAGTTCAATGATGCAAGATTAATCACAGCAGGAATTACAGTCTGTGATGAATGTATGTTCGAACATAAGCATTTCCATGAAAGAGTAAATCAGCATGTTAATGGTATCATAATGACAAATTCTCATTGAATATGTACACAAAATAAAAATGACCACACCTTGCATTCTCTTTCATAAAATCAATTAAACAAAAGAATGAACTTATGCACAATGAACATCACACCAGTAACAGAACCAGCACAACGGAAGAGCGAATGAAAAGCATACAATTATGAAAATATCCCTGTACATCTGAAATATAAACAAGCATAGGTGAAACATTAGTAATGATATTTGGAATGTTAGTAAATAAAAAATGTAAAAGGAGATGTTTCAGAAAAAAAGAGGATATGGAGAGGGGGGAAAACAAATTGCTCCTCAGATGTATCGGGTCTATGCCAACCTGGTTGCCTCCGAGACCATGGCAGTAGCTGGTGCCAAGGTTCTCCCCACTCTTGCGACCTAAAGTGTCCAAGCAGCTCTGTGTGTCTACATTGCGAATCTAAGAAAACAATATCATGTTATAAAAATATACTTTTAAGAGAAAGAGCGATCTTATCTTACAGTTTATTGGTTACTGGTCAAAAAGATATATCATGCCCAGTAGAACATACTTACGTCAAGATTCTCTTACAAGAAATGACTGATTATCAAAAGAAAAAGAAAGAAAGAAAAAAATACTGAAATAGTAAAAAATCAGTAATGAATCTAACCAAATCTCTCTCTCTCTCTCTCTCTCTCTCTCTCTCTCCTCTCTCTCTCTCTCTTTTTTTCTCTCTCTCTCTTTTTTTCTCTCTCTCTCTTTTTTCTCTCTCTCTCTTTTTTTTCTCCTTTCTCTCTTTTTTTCTCCTCCTTCTCTTTTTTTCTCCCTTCTCTCTTTTTTTTCTCCCTTTCTCTTTTTTTTTCTCCTTTCTCTCTTTTTTCTCCCTTTCTCTCTTTTTTTCTCCCTTTCTCTCTTTTTTTCTTCCCTTTCTCTCTTTTTTTCTCCTTTCTCTCTTTTTTTCTCCCTTTCTCTCTTTTTTCTCCTTTCTCTCTTTTTTCCCCTTTCTCTCTTTTTTTCTCCCTTTCTCTCTTTTTTTCTCCTTTCTCTCTTTTTTTCTCCCTTTCTCTCTTTTTTTCTCCCTTTCTCTCTTTTTTCTCCCTTTCTCTCTTTTTCTCCCTTTCTCTCTTTTTTTCTCTCCTTCTCTCTTTTTTTCTCCCTTTCTCTCTTTTTTTCTCCCTTTCTCTCTTTTTTTCTCCCTTTCTCTCTTTTTTTCTCCCTTTCCTCTTTTTTTCTCCCTTTCTCTCTTTTTCTCCCTTTCTCTTTTTTCTCCCTTTCTCTCTTTTTTTCTCCCTTTCTCTCTTTTTTTCTCCCTTTCTCTTTTTTTCTCCCTTTCTCTCTTTTTTTCTCCCTTTCTCTCTTTTTTTTCTCTCTCTCTTTTTTTTTCTTCTCTCTCTTTTTTTTCTTGCTCTCTCTTTTTTTCTTGCTCTCTCTTTTTTCTTGCTCTCTCTTTTTTTCTTGCTCTCTCTTTTTTTCTTGCTCTCTTTTTTTCTGCTCTCTCTTTTTTTTTGCTCTCTCTTTTTTTTTCTTGCTCTCTTTCACACGCACACACACACACACACACACATCACACTCACACTCACACTCACACTTATACTTACACTCAAATACACACACACACTAACTCACTCACTTACTCTCTTTACCCACTCTCTCCCTTACTCACTCGCCTCACTCACTCACTCGCTTCACTTGTGTGTTTACTTGCTTATTCACTTACTCTCTCACATACAATTCTATTTTTTTTATAGTTACACCATAAAAAGTTGTTCACTCACTCACTTGCATGTTAACTCACTCCTGTCACTTACTCTCTCACTTATAATCTTAAAAAATGAATAAATAAACATCAAGTCATTACCATAAATAAAACCTACCTCTCCCAAATAATAGTAATCAAGAGGCATCTGAGACTCGGGTAAATGTTTTCCAGGAACCATCGAAGCTCTTGCACTTCAGGTCTTCTCGCAACTTTCTCCGTGGGCTGACATCACCATAATCAACACTTCGTGCGCCTACAAATTGAGAAAGTCAGTTTTTGTCCTTCAAGACCTATTATGGTCTTACGGGTAAATTTTGCAAATTACCGATTTTTTCAATAATTTACAGCAGTAACCTCTAATTATCTTTATATTTCTAACATACTAACACTTCAAAAGATAAAGGAACCTTTATTTCAACAAAAAATATTTGATCTGGTCTAAGAAGAAAAGTATGAACAAACAAACAAAAGAAACATTACATATATCCAAACAAATCTTTAACAAAAACAACAACAAACAAAACAAAATGGGTCAAAGCAGGATAAGGTCAGCTAGTATATGCAGTCGAAGAATCGTTTTCATAGATTTTCTGGAAAATCTGAATGAACTTCTCTGTGTGCAGATATCAAGAGTCTTTTAGGGAGAGGAAAGAGTGAATGAGACAAGAAATGAGGTAAGTTAAGAAGTAGAAAGAATAAAGCAAGAGAAATACAGCAAAGATAAAATCCTCCTATGGAAGACTACAATTAGAATATCATGTCAATTCACTAATTTTAGATTACAATTGAAAGGGCAGTTTAGTGAATAATTTTAAGATGATCTACATATCAACTTGATCTACTACTCAGGCAAGCATCTACATATTAACAGCTATCATAATTAGTCATATATCAGGCCTTTACCTAACCTTTACAATAATAATAAATCATAGCATTAGTAATCTTTATATTCACTGCTGATCAACTGGTCATTTTACTGCCTTACAAAAATACCATTCACCCTCCACCAAAGTATCAAATATTTAAATTATCTAAGATTATACTAATCTTTGTTTGAGAAAAACCTTATACTTAACACTGTGAATGGGATGAAAATGAAGGATATTTTGAAACACCTACACCGGAATAACCATATTATTTAATACAAATACCGAGACTATAGTGACTGCATCACATTCTTTCGGAATATAAAACAAAAGAAATGTGCACGCAGAGACAAACAAACAATGACACACACACATACATATATATGCAACATACATCAATTTAATTATGTCTACACTTATACTCATATTCATGTCTATATTCTACTGTATACATATGTACATGCATACATTTGCTAATAAATAAACCCATATATTTGTAAATAATAATACATAAATACCTATAAATGTTCATTTGTGTGTGCGTGTGAGTTTGGAAATTCCATGTTTACATGTATATGTATGTGCAGTGCACGTGCAAGTATGTGTGTATATTCAGTGTGCGGACAAACACTGTGCCCATGCATAAATCCATGCATGTACGCTAACAAGTGTAGGCCCAAACACACTTGCAAATATGAGCACACATGGACCTCCCCCCCACTTCACTCACACCCTCACTCACTCTTTGTATATCTAATAATGCATATACATAATATCTTGATACATTACAAAGTAATAAATATTACCCACAGACATAAAACATGGAGTATCAAGTGTGTTTCCCTAAAATTCATAAGAATTTTCCCTACTCTTAATGTAATTTAGAATTAGGAAATGAGAGACAAAAAAGGACTGAAACAACTTTGTTCATGCAGCTCCATTCATAAAGTGTGATATCAAAAGAGTTTATAATTTGTCTAAGAAGTATATGAAGTCTTCACTGTACTGTCATTGTCTTCTCTCATTATGTCAAAAAGTAAAGTTCCTTCATCACATATACAGTAGTTGTGAAACATTTTTATCATATAAACTAAAATTTTTGTACAATAACATGCTCAATATCTGGACATGGAATATATACACATTCCAATGAAATTAAGAGCGTGGTAGATTTTTTTTCTCAAATAAAAGACCTTTACCACTTTTGGTTAGTACTTTAAATAACATTCAGATATTTCAAGCATTAAAGAAGCAAAAAAAATTTAAATCATGATTTGGTTATACCTGTCTCTCAATATAAATTCTTAACTATATCTATTATGTTTCTTGTCAAGTTTACTGAATTCACTCCAAAATCTTGTAATGGAATGGTTGGGAGTACACTGTATTTGATGAAGACTAACAAATAACTTTCCTACACATATTGAACATGAACATGAAATTAATTGCAAACCACTATCTACCACAAGCCCTTTTTCAAATACTATACTGTCATGCATTAACATGCCTTATTTGCAAAAAGCATAGTATCACCCCACTGCTAAACATATGAGCCATATAAATACTAATTCTATTATCTCAACTTATGTGATCAATAAAACAAAATCCCATCATACAGCCATCTGCAATTGCACAGGGCAATATCTTTTCCATGAGCTGAATACCTTCACTACCTTTTTCTATCTCACTTATTATTTCAACCTGTTCATGCTGGAACGAAGTGCATACATGTCACGTCTACTGAGTTATGTATACACATAGATGGCTCCACAAATGCTTAGCCATCAGGGAGTTAGTTACAAGGCCTTCCTCATCTCACCTGTTTATCCTTTTCCCTAATTTTCAATAAATATCATTTTCATCTTTCACTGCTATTAGTATTGTTGCTAACATTACAATAATCATAATAAATATTGATGATGATGATGATGATGACAATTGGTGATTGATGATGATTGATAATGGATGATGATGATGATGATGATGATGATGATGATGATGATAATGATGATGATGATAATGGGGATTCATGATGACAATGATGATAGTGGTGATGATTGATGATGACTAATAATGATAATAATGATGATTGTTGATGAAGATAATGATAATGATGATGGTGATGATTGATGAATGATTGATAATGATCATAACAATAGTATTGATAATAATAATGATAATAATAATGATGATAGTAATAATAACGATAATGATTATAATGAAAATAATGATAATGATAATAATAATAATAATGGTAATGATAATAACAATAATAATAACAGTAATAATAATGATAATGATAATAATAATGAAGATATAATAAAAAGAACATTAAGAACAACAACAATAATAATAATAATGACAATAACAACAATAATAATAATAATGATAATAATAATAATGATGATAATGATAATAAAATAATAATAATAATAATAATAATAATAATAATAATAATAATAATAATAATAATAATAATAATATGATAATAATAATAATTATTATAATAATATTAATAATAATAATAATAATAATGATAATAATTGCGATAACAGAAAAAAAACATTGATGATGATAACAACAATAATAATGACTGAAAATAATAATAATAATAATAATAAAAACAACAATAATCATGATGTGATAATAATAAAAATAATAATAATTATAAAAATAACAAAAACAACAATAAAATAATGATTAAGGATAATAGTAATCGCAACAATAATGAAAACAATAACCATGATAATGATGTTATTAAATACAATAATAATAAAAATAATAATAATAAAAAGAATGATAATAATAATGCTAACGATGATGATAATAATAACAATAATAATTAACAGCAACAATAATAATAATAATAACAATAATAATCACAATAATAATAATGAAAATAACAATATCATCATCATCATTGACAGTAACATTATCAATACTCTTTGGGGAAAAAAATAAGACAATGGAAAGGAGATACTCATGGGGGTCTCGTTAGGCCTACCGTACCAAGTGACTCCTTGATGATAATGCACATCTGAAGCCATCGACATGTAAACCAGTGCATGTTCTGATGCCAATGGATTAACAAGTGTGCTTTCACAGAATCTACATACATACCAACAGCAATTACATTTTCTTTTTTCTTTTCTTTTTATGACATATTGCATACTAAATCATTTTCCATGGTAGTCAGGTAACCATCATCAACTATATTGTTAATCAAAGCTCTTAATACAATATATACTGTATAATCAGCATATCAAACATACATGATAGATGATCAAAGACAATATTCAGTGACATCTAGCAGTAAAGGAGTCCAAATTCTTATCACAAGTTCTAGACAATGAAAAATCAATAATAAGTACGATATTAACAGAAATATCTAAAAAAAAAAACTATACTATGAATCAAAGCCGATACATTTAATTTTTGTTAATTCAAATCTACAATGCTTTTTACCTACTGATGCTAGGAACATGCACTGTCTACTATAGGTATAATCACACTTTTTTTCTTTTCCATACATAGATGGCTCCACAAGCACTTGATCTCCAAAGAGTCAATTAGTAGGCCTACTTGCCCATACCTGTTTATCTCTTTCTTGAATTTTTTGGAAAAAGTCTGTATTTTGGTTACTTTACTATTATCAATGTAGTAATTACTATGATTAGCACTATTATAATAATAACAATAACAATAACAATAACACTAATACTAATAATAATAACAACAATAACAATAACAATAACAATAACAATAACAATCATAATAATAATAATAATAATAATAATAATAATAGCAATTATAAAAATCATTATTACTATTCTTATTATCATTCTCAAGATTGTTAGCATTATTACCATTCTTATCATCATCACCACTCTTTATTTTCATTATTCTTATTACCAATGTTATCAGTACTGTTATTAGTAATGACACTTTAGTGAAAAGTCCCTTTCTGGTCCTTTAATTGTGCCAAAAAAGTAATAAGAGAAAAAGTGAATGTAAGTATGCACTCGCAATGCTGAAGGGTTAAAGATTCTGGGCCAAAAATAAGAAAAACTGCATCTATTCATTGCTAAATCTCCACTGGTATAATGAGAAAATACAATCCATTAATGTTACCATGCACAAGTATCAGAATATATATAACTAAACATATATTCCTTCATTTTATGTATAAAAACATGTAATGAAACAGTGATCTAGAAAAGAAGGTGAAGTAAACATACTATGTACAAAGCCTGCCTATCTACAGTGTCTAATAATCTGTTCCCAAGGTTTGAATTTTTGCACTCATTTTCAACAATCGACTCAATCTTACCCGCAACAGTAGAAGATACAAATCTTTATCTAATTCCTGTACATCTAAAATGTGACTCCTCTCAGTAAACCTTTCACACAATACGGTCAGGACAATCAAACATACCTTGCAACCATACAAGATTTAATAAAACAGAAAAAAACTTTCAGTGAAGCAAGGTGTCCCACATAGCTACAGATATAAGTGCAAATATTTGGAAGTCCTCATTCATAACATGCAAAATAAAGAAACATCCAGTCCATGGCTTACACAACACTTCTTATGCACCATCAACAACCTTATCCTCATACCAGCTTTCCTTATACAATTTACTTTTTCAGTCACTCATAAGAAACATGCACAAACAGGTGTCCACAAGTGGAAAGAAACTAATTTGGGGTAGTGCATGTGACCTGAGTGGAGGCAAGTGTGCAGCCTGACCTGGATTTATGCTGTAATAGAATTCTTTCCAGTCGTCCAGCCAGACCTCCGCAAGACGAGCGTTGTTTTTGTTTACAATTTTGGAAGTGCCCCCAGGGAACGTATACGGGGTTGACTTGCGGAACACATGCCCGACATGGGAGCAAGTGGCGATCTCTAGCGTACCCCCACACATCCAAACCTGCAGGGGATTGATTCATCCACAGGTGAGCCAAGCAGTGCTGGTGATGGCTACTTTCTACACTGTGATTGGTAAGAATGTTTTTAGCCACTGACCCACGTGCCTAGAGAA
>NW_020870961.1:606808-624308 GCF_003789085.1 Penaeus vannamei
TCTCTCTTTCTCTCTCTCTCTCTTTTTCTCTCTCTTTCTTTCTTTTTCTCTCTCTTTCTTTCTTTTTCTCTCTCTTTCTTTTTCTGTCACTTTCTCTCTCTTTCTTTTTCTCTCACTTTCTCTCTCTTTCTTTCTTTTTCTCTCTCTTTCTTTCTCTGTCACTTTCTCTCTCTTTCTTTCTTTCTCTCTCTCTTTGTCTCTCTCTCTCTCTCTCTCTCTCACTCTCTCTCTCTCTCATTCTCTCTCTCTCTCTCTCTCTTTATCTCTCTCTCTCTCTCTCTCTCTGTCCCGCCCTGTCTCTCTCTCGCTCTCTCTCTCTCTCTCTCTCTCTCTCTCTCTCTCTCTTTGCTCTCTTTGCTCTCTTTGCTCTCTTTGCTCTCTTTGCTCTCTCTCTCTCTCTCTCTCTCTTATTCTCTCTCTCATTCTCTCTCTCTCTCATTCGTAATAACTTCGTATAGCATACATTATACGAAGTTATACGAGCAAATAAAATAAAAAAAAAAAAAAATTTTTTTTTTTTTTTATTTTATTTGCTCGTATAACTTCGTATAATGTATGCTATACGAAGTTATTACGAATGAGAGAGAGAGAGAATGAGAGAGAGAGAGAGAATGAGAGAGAGAATAAGAGAGAGAGAGAGAGAGAGAGAAAGTGAGAGAGAAAGAAAGAAAGAGAAAGAGAGAGAGAGAGAGAAAGAGAAAGAGAGAGAATGAGAGAGAGAGAGAGAATGAGAGAGAGAAAGAAAGAGAAAGAGAGAGAAAGAGAGAGAAAAAAGAGGGAAAGAGAGATAGAGAAAAAAGAGGGAAAGAGAGATAGAGAAAAAAGAGAGAGAAAGAGAGATAGAGAAAAAGGAGCCTATTGAAAATCTCAGCCTTACCGAATAATATTCCCAGTGCTTTGGGGTGTAGTCTTCAGGGATTGGAGAAAGCTTTGCTGGACCAATGAACACATTCGAAGCAAAAACAATCAGTCCAACAGGGATGAGTCCAAGCATGACATAGAAGTGGAACATGTCCTTGAACTTGTGCCACTGCCAACGGGATGGTGTAATAAACATCTTCGCTGGGCCTTGACTGCCCATCTCTCGCTTCACTGAAAGTACACAGTTAACAATGAATAGGATGTGCTGATCATGAGAGGAATTTAGTCATAAAATGGCAAGTCTACCATTACTTTTATTATGTTTACAACTGTTAGTCAAGCAATTCTTCAGAAATATCAAAACTGAAATATTGTCTACAATCAACCTCAGTCATTATTCCCAAATAACATTATTATTTTTGCATAAGAATAACTTACCTTTAATGACCACCAGTATCACTCTTAAAAAACTGACCAAACTTAGTTACTAGGAGCCTAAGTTTTAGCATATGATTTAAAGACATGTATATTCGCATCCATACTGAAGGAGAAAATGTTTAATGTTTAATGTTTGAAACAAATAAATGCTGGACATCAAAGGTTACACAGCCCAATGGTAAAGTATTGTGTTGGTAAGGGTAAAGAGGAGTTAAAGATTAGAATAAAATGTGTTAGATGTCAAACATTATAGTGTGTTATAGGATAGTATAGTAGTGAAAAGAGAAAAGAGGGGAGTAAGTGAACTAGAACAGAGATTAGTAGAAAGGGGAGGGTTAAGGGGGTAGGGTGATTAAGTGAAATACAGTGTAACTATCACTAGGGAAGGTATAGGAAATGGATGTTGAAAAAGTAGGAGAATAATCCAGGGAGAGGGGGTGTAGGATGTCAAAGACTAGTGAGCGTTATAAGACAAAATGGAAGAGAAAAGGGGAAAGAGGGAAATAAATGAGGTAGAGCAGGGATTAGTAAAATGGGAAAGGTTAATGCACCAAAATTCAAAAACTCTACTGGAACCCAACCCACCTTTTGGCAAACTCTACGGGATTTCACATGTTCCAAACTCCCAAAAAAACTAAAAACTAACCTAATCTAACACTCAGAGTTGCCATGACTAGGCATGCCGTTCAGGTACTGCCTGAGGGGTGCGTTGATGTGGGGGCTCAGCCCCCTAACACCCCCAGGAAACATTCTCTTCACCTTGGTCTGTATGACAAGATAGAGGTGCGTTCACACCATCAAATAATAAACCAAATACCTTTATATCTGGAATCGTCAAACTTTCATATTTAGCGTTAAGACACAAAAAATCGGCCAGAGTTCCTTGCTTATGTCTATATTTTCTATAAACTAGTTTTCTATGTGTTTCATATTCTGTTAATCCATTTTCTATAAATGTCACATTTTCTGTGCACCACTTTCAACCAACGTGGAATAATTACAGAATACTAATTTCTTAATCCATTATTTAATCATATTTCTACTAACATTTCCTCTATTCCTTTTATGCTTATACATTATAAGGATTCTTCTATGTGATGTAGATTTATAATTTCGTTATCACAACCTTGATTCACTATTAACAATGTAACAACAGTACTGCCTCTTTACATTAATTGCCTCCCATGTCAGAACAATACACAATCTTCACTACTTGAACACTTTCCGGTGAGCTCTTGATGTCGATGGACCCAATTTTTGCCACTGTATAGTCTTAAGGTAACACATTCTGTACGGCGAATACCCTCAGGGAAGGGGGTCAAGGGCTTGCACCTGGTAGGGAAATACCCAAGGGAAGGGGGTCTGGGGGCTTGCCCCCAATAGGGAAATACCCCAGGGAAGGGGGTCCAGGGGCTTGCCCCCAATAGGGGGTAGGAAGGTATGCTTCGTTTGTGCAGTGATCTTTAAGAAATTTCTTCAACATTTCAGCAACACTGACATCGACACGGTGCATCTTGCAGCGACGGTTGAACGAAAAGTTTACATGTTTATCAACTATTTTGATTTTAATTATATGTTTTCTTCTTTCTTTTATTGATAATCTGAATTTCGGCTCAATTTGTTCATTTTTACGCTTTCTTTCACTTAGTTATAACAAAGTTTGGCTCAGGTTTTTCATTTTTACGCTTTCTTTCACTTTTTTATTATGAAGTTTGGCTCGGGTTTTTGATTTTTATGAAATTTTTCACTTTTCATTCTACTATTTCTCCCGTGTGTGCCCCCCCCCCACCCCTTCAACCCGCGATTCCTCACGGGTCCCCCAAGATTGATGGGGGTAGAAGAAATAAAAACAAAGAAGAGGCACAGCTGTCTTACTTAGAATTACCCATGAAACTCTTGTTTCTTTGTACTGTTGGGATTGCTTCGGTTTTAATCACCTTTTTCGTCATTTGGAGCTCTTGAAGGGGTCTGATATAAAACTGGGATGGTTACTAAAGTCTAATTATTCTTCGATGCCACTGTAAAAGTCTTAAAAAGAACCCAGAATCAACACAACACTGGAAACACAACATTTCTCACCGGCTTTCAATCTCGAAATAAGCGGTATAGTGAGCTGTCAACCTGTGGCTGGCGCAAGAAAGTGTGAAACACTCGATTCACAGGATTCTATATGAGGGTATAGATAAATATAAAAATATGCAAATGAAGTATAACATTACTAAAATACTTAATGGCATAAATGCGTACCAGCATACACAGATAATTAGCCAAATATTTTTTGACAAGCGCATGATGATACAGACTAGTTTGTGAACACAAAAATGCGTTCGTGGGTCAGTGTCGTGTTTTTCTTCGCAAAGTAAACAAGCTTATCGACTTATCGGCGGCCGCATGTTATATATTCTTCATTTAGCGGTGACTGTAAGGCCTGCGCATCTTAAGCTATATGCCATCCCCTTCTATTCTTCCCGCTCTATAAGATGGCGGTGTCCATTTTCCTCTATCTACGTGCGTCGGTCTCTCTAATCTTTACCAGAGGTATATTTTCATCATTTAGTGGTGACAATGAAGCCGCTGTAACTTAAACTACGTTGTATCCTATTCTATTTTCCCGATCTATAAGATGGTGTCCATTTCCCTCTATTTACATGCGTCGCAATAAGTAACGGTCAATATGCATAACAGGGTAGGGGCTTACTTTCGAACTAATTTTGATATTTATCTGCATGAAATCTACTGATTTCAACGATTCTTGATGTTGTTTCTTGTGCAAATGCTTCGTTGATGAGATCTGAGTACCACTTCCATCGACAATCTTAATTTGTCAGTCCCGTTAGTAGGGGAGGGCATGAAGTATATCAGGGAAATTATGGGGTAAAACAAGCTTAAATAAGAAGAATAACGATCAAAAATGCGTAAAACTAGCACAAAAAGCGCTTAAAATCGGCCAATGAAACTCTACGGATGTAACCGCCATCGTTGAAAGTCTACGCACCGGCGCGCCAAAATTCGAAAAACTCTACGGGAATACAACGCATCTTTCGGTAAAATCAACGGGATTACACACCTTTCAAGCATAAAAAAACGTCCTAACCCATAACCCAACCTAACCTAGCAATTTACGGTGCCGTGACTAGGCGTGCCCTTCGGGCACTGCCCGAGGGGAGGGTTGATGGGGGGCAAGCCCCCCAACACCCCCCGGGACACATTCTCTTCACCTCGGTATGTACGGCAAGATAGAGCTGCATCCATACTGTAAACAATAAACCAAATACCTTTATATATCGAAAGACAGAACTGTCAATTTTCCTTCGCTTCTTTCGGTCGGTCGTGGATCGTGGGTCGCTTCGTTTTTATCGCTTTTTTCGGGATTTGGGGTACTTGATGCCCTTAGAAATGGAACTGCGATAGTTATTGAGGTCTTTTTCTTCTTCGTTGCCACTGCATAGTCTTAGGAATAACCTAGAATCGACGCAACACCGAAAACAAAACATTTCTTACCGGCTCTCTGTCACCGACTACCCGCGAATCCACCTGTCAAAACTGGCGGCGAGAAACGCGAAAATACGCATGCGCAGAAGATCGTTCAGACCGATTCCCGTTAAAACCTGTATAATCAATCTTAAAACACGTAAATGAGGTATAAAAACATTAATAAAGGTGTTTGAAAGCATAAATATGGAACGGCAGACACTGATGATTAGCAAAATATCCTTTTCACAATCGCGCAGCAATACATGCACTAGTCTGAACAGCGCAGTAATCGGTTCTGCGTCCAGTCCAATGTTTACTTTCGTCATGAAAAGATGATGATGGACTTAAGCAAAATTGGGCCCTCACCTCTGTTCATTTACGTATAGCACCTTTGGGAAGCATTTGCACAAATATTGCCATAGAAGAAAAGTGTCTTGGTTTGTATCGGTCTATCGATTTATATAGGTTTTATCTCCCAACTTAGGCACTACCTTATACTGCATATTGTCCTAAGTAACTTATGCCCAAGGCTTCAGTAGCTCAACCTGTGCTGTTTATGACTATTATGCTCTGTAAGGTGGCAGAGTCGCCCCTATCTCTGTCACTCTCGGTAACATTAACCCTTGAATCTTATGTTCTATCAGATGGTAAGGTCAAATTCTTCAGACTCCGTGTCAGGTGCTAATCTCAATAATACCCTACATTTTGTAGATTAATATCATAGGCAAAAAGAAATGTCCAGAATATTTTCCCCTTCATTTATTCTAAACAAATATTATAATCACGAAAAGGATGAAAATGTTAGCGTTCTACGTGCCTGATCATGGCATAATAATGATAAGAAAGGAAGCTACACGTATTAACTAATAATAGAGAATCTTGAGCAATGCTAAGAACCGTGTAAACAGGCGGCCGGTCTCGTTTCCTTCGCCTCCCCTGCATCTACAAAACACTTATTTCTCTTTTACCATACCTCCACACGTATCTATAACGTCAGGCAATGCGAACTTACCTATCGTCATGCATTTTCCCGCATTCGAGGCATTTTTCAGAGCAGAAGAGCCCGAACGCAAACAGCTGAGCACCGACATTTTGCCTCGACAAGTGAGAAACGAGAAGCGCAACGTGTGCCGCCTTTCATATATCTTCTAAATTAATGATAATGTAGTTGAAGTATATGGAAGAGCGATTTTTCTCTTAATTTCTAGTTCATGGGTCACAGCCGTATGAGAACATTAGAATGCGTTTCTTCAACGTTATTTATTGAGGTTAGGTTAGTACATATATTTTTTCATTATTCCAGAATACTGATATTCTGCTATCCCAATTCTCATTTACTTCAGTTTTAAAGTGAAAGTTTCCCTCAGCTGTGCTTTCGAGATGTATTTACATGTTCGAGTGTTTTTATCCTGCTTTCTTCTTAATGCTTGTGTTCATGTAATTGACAACCAAATTCAAATCATATTGCTGTATGAAATGGAGAGAAGGTGTCTGAGGAAGGAAGAGGAACATTGTCTAAGGAGCCATTATGAAACGATCAACTAGAAATACGGGTAGAGATGGCTGTTGGAGAAGTAGGAGTAGAAGAATGGGATAAGGGGACAGGGAAGGTGGTAAAGTCAGGAGGGGAAGGATCCGGAGAAGGACACTGTTGCGACAGAAGGGAGTAACGTGAACATCCAGAGGTAAGGATAATGGGACACGAAGAGGGAATGGTGCCCATGGAGAAGGAGAGGAAGGGGTGTGTCGAGAGAGTGGGAGGAAGAGGGGTAGGGAGAACTTGAGGAGGATGGATATCGGTAAAGACTCTGAATGTAGACGGAATAGGAATATAGGGATTGAAGGGTGGGTGAGTGGAATATTCTCTTGGGTTCTGTTTAGGAAGTTTCGGATGTCTTCAAGAGTTTCTTGAGGGAAGTTGAGCAAAGGGAGAGGATGTGGTAGGAGAAGATGGAATGCCTGGTGCAACAGTAAAGTGAGAAAGAGGAGTGGAAAGCATCGGGGAAGTGGTAGAGATTGTAGTATCTGGATTAAGACTGGAAAAGGAATTTGACTGGGGGAGAGAGGGAGTAGAGATAGGATGGTTCGGGATAGAGAGAATAGACACTGGAAGGGGGGGGGGGGGAGTGCTGAGACATCTTGAGAAAATGTGCGTGACTGAGAAATTTGAACGGCCATGACCAGTCTGGACATTCAGAAGGTATAGGCTGTGGATCGACAGTGTTTGGCTGGATGGCCAAAACGCCAACATTTCTGACATGACATATAAATACCATGAGGGAGGTCATGTCTACGAAAGCTAATCTTAGCAATACGGATGTAGGACTTTGCTGTCCTCTGGAAGGAATGGTGTAACAATGTCCTTACTGCACCATAATCAACAAGGGAGGCGAGCAGGTCGTTTCCACAGCCTGACCAGTCCTTGCCTTAGGGGGTGGAAGAAGTTCATTGCACTAAGGATGGGTTGTACTAATATGGAGGGAGTGGGTAGACAATGAAGCAGATTGCAGTAGGAGGATGTTGGGAGATAGGAAGAGGTGTAATGATCTGGGTAGATGATTCGGAATGTATAGAGTTGACAACAAGCATCGGAGAGGGAGTATCAGTGACCGGAGCCGTGGTCAAAGCAGAGGCAGGGAGCAGGAAATCAGATTAATCAAAAATAGATAGACTATTTGTTGAAGGGCCAAACTTTAATGCTCCCAGTAAGGACAAAGAATTCTCATCATTGGCCATGGTGAGCCTGAAATAAGGAAAGGGTCTGGGCTGGGAGATTAACCAAGGGGATACCGTGTCCATGGCTCCCGGAGGCCGTTCATGACAAACATCATCCTTTCAGCATGGCTCTCACACCTTAGGAAGGAGGTGGACAGAAGAGGATGGAAAAGAAAAGGAAAAGGGAAAAGAAAAAAATAGTTGAGGCGAGGGCTGAGATCCAAGGTAGGGGTGATCCCATACATTGGGCGCCAGTCACCGCCTCCTAAGCCCTCAACAACACGAGTTAAGAATTTGGGGTGTTGGGGGTTGAAATGTGAGAAATATTTCCCCTTTTGAAAAACATTTTTTTTTTTCATGCTGCCACGTTTTGGACTACATATTACCTGGGGGTGTTCCAGAATGTCTGTCCTACCACTGTCTAGTCAAACCTTCTCTGTAGGGTTTATTGAACCAAATCCCTTATTTGGCCTTCCTCCTGTAGACAGAATCCAGTAGGATTTCGAAACAGTTGTCTCATCTATTTCAATAAATCTGGGTTCTGCTTTGTGTTTTTTTTTTTTTCTTACCACTGTATCAACACATTTTATGTTTTCCCATCCGTATGGACGGTGAGCTTAGGATGCAAGGGAGACAACCCATATGTCTTGATTCCTTTATTAAAGAGCAATGATGTTGGTGTGTTGCTCCTTGGCTCCCCGCAAGGGGACTGCCTGTCATATCGTATAGAGGTCTGAAGAAAGCTACAAATCGCTTATTTGTATATGTATATATGTGTATATATATGCATGTATATATATATATATATATATATATATATATATATATATATATTATATATACATATAATATATATATATATATATATATATATATATATATATATATATATATATGTGTGTGTGTGTGTGTGTGTGTGTGTGTGTGTGTGTGTGTGTGTGTGTTTGTTGTGTGTCCCTCCCTCTCCCATTCCGTTTTCCTCTCCTTCTCTCTCTCTCTGTCTCTGTCTCCTCTTCCTCTCCTCCCCCCACTCTGTCTCTGTCTCTCTCCCTCTCTCTTCCATCTCTCTCTCTCTCTCTCTCTCTCTCTCTCTCTCTCTTTATGCTTGTGTATTTGATCCTTCTTTCGCCTCTGATTCACCTCGAAGCCAGTGCGCTTCTCTTGAGGCAACGTGTCACGAGGACTTCCATCCCGAGGGCGCACAGGGACAGCGCCGTGCCAGCTGCGAGGAGCAGAAAGGCCGACCCTGTCTTGGCGAGTGACAGGGGCGGGGCGGCGTTGGGCAGGGGCGGGGGTCGCGCTTCGCCCCAGTCCTTCAGGATCTTGCTCAGCAATCCTGCACTTCGCATCCTCACTAACCTGAAGGGGAAGGGAAGGGAAAGGGGGGGATTAAGTTCGAATCCGAAGTAACTGATTTAAAGATTGCATTTTTTGGTTAATTATACAGTTGTTTTGATGTGATTTGGTCGTGTTCTGTAGGATTAGTTGGGCAATACAGAATTCAACGTTAAACCTTCATCTGCAATGAGCAGACAGGTTCGAACTATTTATCTTTCAATATTCGGAATCCTTAAATCCTGAAAAATAAACCCTTTACAACATGTAAGTCTAAAATCACAACCTGTTATCAAAGAGTTCTTTCAGCTGTGATTTCTTCGTAACCGCCACGCTGACGAAGATGGCGATATATTTTTCCTTCGTCAGAGCCAGGATCCGACTGTCGCCGCCATACCTGAGTGGGAGATTTTCCCCGTGAAGTTGGGCTACTTAGGTGATCAGTTTTTTTGTTTTTTTATTCCCTAATATCATTTTGTTATTCGTCATATATGTACACATCGTATAGCATATTCCATGATATTCAAGTACCTTCGCATTTCTTTATCAACAGAAAAAATATTGTCCTCATAATCGTCAGCACATCTAAAATATCGGTAATTTTCTATATTACCTTCGCCACACCGATATCGACGATTTTGGTATCGTTGGATTCCTCTCACTGTCCACATTCCAAATATGTAGGTTTTATTGCGCGGAAACCCCCCGTTAGCGAGAAACTTGGCCCCGATTGCAAGGGAGGGCATGGAAGGTTCTAGAGAAAATCGAGGTTAAATAACACTAATAATATAACCCACAGTGAAAATAACCATGGTTATTCATATGACTTTCCATTGCAGGGGGCTGCACCCCTGCGACCCCCTGGGGGGGGCTGCCGCCCCCTAACCCCCGCCGAGGAAACAAAACCTCCACCACGTATTCCCGGCAGGCTAGAGCGTTACACAATTCTCGTCGATCGCGGAGCGGCGGACGTATTACATTTACCTCGTAACATTCCCACTGAATCAGCATACTAACCTTGACATAGTCAGCATTGTATACAGACACGATTGTAGTATAATCAGGATGAACAGAGTATACCATGAACAGAAGAGCGCCCTCGTCGGCGGGTTTTGCGCCTCTCTCGATGTTACGCCGATGGCCTCAAGGTCGAGTTTCCCGTCCCCTGGAACCACGATTTTCGAAATCCTAACCGAAATAACCGTCGCATTCAGTACTTCGCCATGGCCGCCGCGATGACAGTGTGTGAAGGGTGCTCCTACTCCGATAGATTTTCTGCGCGAGGTAGCAACAAGCCAGGATGAGATTCTGCGTGAAGGAGCACCCTCTCTACTATCGGCGGCATTTATCAATCAGGTTAGTACCTTTAAAATCCTAGGTTATTGTAGGTTATCGGCTCCGCGTCTAGTTCGTGTGCGCTCTATCCTGCCGTGAATATGTGGTGGAGATTTTGTTTCCTCGGCGGGGGTTGGGGGGCGGTAGCCCCCCAGGGGGGTCGCAGGGGGCGCAGCCCCTGCAATGGAAAGTCATGTGAATAACCATGGATATTTTCACTGTGGGTTATATTATTAGGGTAATTTTCTATATTACGTCCGCCGCTCCGACATCGTCGCCCCCGATATAGTGCCCAAGTTTGCCGCTAACAAGGGGTTTTCGCGCAATAAAACCTACATATTTGGATTGTACAGAGTGAGAGGAATCCAACGATACCAAAATCGTCAAAATTACTATATTACGTCCGCTGCTCCGACATCGTCGCCCCCGATATAGTGCCCAAGTTTGCCGCTAACGGGGGTTTCCGCGCAATAAAACCTACATATTTGGAATATGGACAGTGAGAGGAATCCAAAGATACCAAAATCGTCGATATTGGTGTGGCGAAGGTAATATAGAAAATTACCAAAATATCTAACAACGGTAAAACATGCTTAACAATTTTCATCCCACAGTTTACAACTAACACTCCCGCCTCTTTTTCAGAAAGCTTCAACCTACTGGTAACTGTATTCGGACTCTGTTGTGAGGTACACGTTCTTGCCCTCCAACACCTTTGCAAAGCCGACGTCGTTGGTGGCAACGCTCCCCCATTCTCCTCCGGCTTGAATATTCGCCCAGGCTTTTTGGTACACTGGGTTAGTTGAAAGCTGGAAGAATAAAACCAAACTGCAGGAAAAAGAGCAATGGGGACTATTTTGTAAAGGCTGGAAAGGTGTTATATAAAGTATATGCTATTTGTATCTCGTGGATTGATCTTGTTTGTCAGATTTTCCTGCGGTCCGCTCCCTCTGACCTTTAAGACATCCTCCTGCACTGTGCTCTTGAGGACCATCAGCTGGTGACTGTCGACACGAGTGAGTTCGGCCAGTGTGGTGAAGGGCAGCAGAAGTCGGTTCACGGAAAGGGCTGAGATGAGAAAGGAAGTGTAGTGGATATAGGTGACCGTGCCCAGCAGGAGCGCCGTCAGGAGAACGATACGCCCCGCCGTTCCTTGAATATCTTGTTTGGTCCCTGTTAAGAAGGCAACAAGAGCATACATACTTATCAAATGGCAGAAAAAAGGGGGGGGGGTGATGTTCAAATGGCAAAAGAAGAATAAGAAATGTCTGGAAAGAGTCAGCAGAGAATTTATTTTGCCGAATATGCTGGAATGGAATGACGAAGGCGATAGTGAATGAAATTTAGAAACTAACACCAATACGATTCACGAACCTTGCTGACAAGCTGCTCCTAGTATGAGCAGTATGCTTTCAGTGAAGGGAACATGGCCCCCCGACGATCTGCTGTAGCGCGTTATGAGGGTGATGCAAGACCCCATGAAAAGTACCATCATTGCAGCGCCCGCCCACGCACCTGAGCTGAACTCCTGAGTGTAGCTTGACCAAGAGATTCCAGAATTGGCTGTCCCTGGCCGACGGAGAACTAAGATGTGCCTGGCGAGTGGTGGGGATGAAAGGGTTTGTGTGGGCCGTTTTCTAGCACAGAATGTCAAGGGCTCATTGACAAGCACTGCTGTAAAAACTGTATTACTGGGAGCACACTCGAATAATGTAGAAAACGATATCTAAGCGATATCTATAGTACCATTATATATTCGTATCAATCTGATGCAATGAAAATATCTGAGATAACTAGCACCTGTCTAGGAGGAGCGGGAGAGTGAAGTCCACCACCTCCTCCCTGGGAAGCGTCCTACTGATGGCCACGATGACGTCCCCCTTGTCGGCCATGAGGTCGCCTATCATGCCGTTCCAGGTTCCGTCGGGCTGCAACGCCCCCCAAGCGCGATCCTCCGGCCGAGACCAGCTGCATCTGCAACAGTTAGAACATGCATGAAGCGAAGAGGGTACAGAGGAGGAAAGCGAAAAGCACGAAGAGAAAATCGAGAGACGGAGGGAAGTTAGGGACTGAACAGAGGAGACGAAACCGCTTCATGTCTAATCTCAAATATAGTAACGAGTACACAAGGATAAAAATGAAACAATCGAAACTGGAATTGAATCGAAATGTTTCGAACTCGTCAATAGTTCCTCATCGGACGAACAAATAACCGAAATCGAACCGTTTTGATTACTTGTCCGTCTGATGAATTGTTGACGATTCCGAAACGTCACAATTTAATTTCATTACTTTTTGTGGCTGTTCTCTTCATGTCTGTTTTCTTCACTTTTCGTATGATGCTTGGATTCTTCAGAACTACACACGGAAAGTTTAATTTATGTTGCCTCTTACTTGAAACTAAGAAAAAAGCTGCAGTTGTGTTCACTGACAAGATCATTTTTATCACATCTATGCATTATTTATATTACTCTTATTTCAATTATCACTTTAGTTTATTTTAGATCCAGACAAATGCAAAAAAATGTAAGCAGACCTAATCAGTCAGCTAAAATGTTCGTGGTTCTTGTAGAATGAAGAACGTTAAAAACAAGGAGCACAGTACAGTAATGAATAAGAAACAGAATGAATAAGTAATTTAAAATAACATAAAAAAATGGGGAAGTTAATCAGTCGGAGGAAATGGAGAACAGAGAAAACTTTTGCTACCATTCGAGAGGGATTCTAAAGGATAATTTTTGTTTTTTTTATTTTTTTCTTCTCCCTTTTTGTATCTTGAGAATTCTGATATATGCCTAAGTACAGATTTTTCCTGAGCTCCGGGCATGGGAATCATTAAGATCTATCTAGTCTATTAGGAAAGTTTAATGTTCTTTCTCTAAACCGTTTTATCAATATGTTTATTAAGAAGTAAATGCATGACAATACAATTCTTTGTTTCTGGCAGTTATATCTCGACATATTCCAGAACCTCGGATTTACGAATTGACTTTTTGAATTGTGGTATTTATGGGTAGGTATTTCCAAAGTTACTTCATTTTTGTTATACTTTGTTTCGGTTCATGCAAAAGCTAAAGGAAAACACAGATCGCTTTTGTTTCATTTCGAAGCCAATGACTCTGGGGAATCTCCATCTCAGCGGATGTCAGGTGAAAAGACTTACGTGAAGTTAAGGGAACGCTCCAAGATGGCCATGATGTCCACGAAGGAGCCTGTGACGCGATAGTCGCCTGCCGGGCCATAGTCAGGGATGGTGAGGGGCTGGAACTGGAGGCGAACACGTTATGAATACTTATAATGTTCAAGGTCATTGTCCAGCAGATAAACGGAAACATTCTTATAGCATATGACATTCTCAGGAATTCCGGTGACATGTTATTGCCATAAGCGCTCCGTACTTAATCCAACCGGTCCCCTTCTGCACTCAGTCTTACATCATCCGCCATGCACCGAAGTGTAGTTCCGTCAAGGTCGCCTCTTCGGCTGGCCAGCTCCTCTCGCGGCCCGAGGAGGACGCCCGCCCCCAGCAGCAGCCTCAGCCCTTCACTCCGCTCGTGCAAGTCCTGCGGCAGGTCCTTAAGGAAACCGAGTGGGCCAGACACCGCCAGGGACGTATCCTTCAGGCCTTCGTCAGCATCAGTCCCAGTTTCAGGGACGAGGGACAGAGAGGAAGGTCCGGATTTCAGAGCCTGGGCCCGAGATATCCAGCATCCAACCCGTGTCAAATGTGTTGGAAGATGTGGCCTGACCTGATATTGCTCCCACAGCATCACTCTCCCTTCACTGTCCGGCACGGCCACTTGTAACTGCAGAGATCTTTAGTTATTAGGATTTTTCGTTATTACTATTGCAGTTATTTTTTAGTTATTATTATCATTATTATTATTACTATCATCATCGTTACTATTATTGTTATTAGTATTATTATCGTTACTACCCTTATTATTACTACCGTTACTACTATTATTACTATGATTGTGATTATAATTATTCTTATTATTATCATTCTTCTTATTGTTATTATTTTTATCATTATTACCATCATTATTATTATTATTGTCATCATTATTATTATTATTGTCATCATTATTATTATTATTATTATTGTTATTCATCTTTTTATATTATATATTGTTTCTTTTATGATCATTATTCTTATACTATCATTACCACTATTATCATTATTATTATTATTATCTTTTATCATTACCTTTATTTTCATTATAATCATTATCATTATCATTACCTTTATTTTCATTATAATCATTACCATTATCATTACCTTTATTTTCATTATAATCATTATCATTATCGTTACCAATGTCATTATCATTATTATCATTGTTACTATGTTCATTCTCATTCTCATTACTCAGATTTTTTTATCATTACTATTATTATTGTTATTATCATATTTATCATTGTTATTATTTTGTTATGATTATCATTATTTTCATTCTTCTTATTGTTATTGTGATTATCATTATCATTATGATATGATAATAATGATAATATTGTATAATAATTATAGTAATAATTATTGGTCATTATCATTATTATAATAATAATTATCATTATCATCATTACTAATATCACTATCATCAATACTTTCATCATTATTAAAATCATCATTACTATCATTGTTATTGTTATCATATTTATCATAACTATCATCACATTATTATCTTCCTCCTTCTCATCAATACTTTTGTCATTTCCATTGATTGGCCTAAATTACATACTTATCAGATTGATGCAACGGGGAGGGCTAGTTTAGTGACCTCTCACCTCGACCTCGCCATCGCCCTCGCTGTAGGCCCCGCAATACATAGGATCTACTGTTTATCCCCGGCGCCAACGTGTCCTGCGCCCCTCGCGAGACGACCGAGACAAATTGCCACCAGAACAAGCAATTCCGACCCTTACTGACAATGCTTCTGATTACCTTATAACTACTTGCAAACTCATGTATTATGTATGCTCATAATGTTCCCCAGTTATTGCATTGTATATATCACTACTTTTGTAATAATTTTCATTGTAGTTACTCTAGTTATCAATTGTTCACGAATATTCTACGGACATACTTTCTTATCACGACGCTTTTAGTTGTACAAACACCTAACACGTGTGTGAACCGATGTTTCTGAATTCATGTTCTTTCATATTCTTTCATGTTTTTCCATTGTATATTGTCTCAAAACGAACTTCGTTCATGGCAATTCCTGTGCCATCTACAGCAGACCGCTCGCCCCCGCGGGCTCGGCAGGACGTGCTCCTCCCTGGGCACCTGCCTTGCCCTCTGTACCAGTTACCCAGAATAAAGACAAGAAAACTGCGACAAGTTTAACTTCAGACCAACATCTTCAGAGTACGTCAGTACTTACTTACTACTGCCTTACCGCTCAGCCACGACCTACCAAACAACAAGTAATAATAGTGGGGGGTGGGACGCCTCCTTCCTCCCACTACATACATTACAAGTGGTGGCATCACGCTGGGATTGCCGCACCACGCGCCCTCCGAAGATTACCGCACCGCACGCGCCCTCCGAAGATTGCCGCACCACGCGCCCCTCCGAAGACATCGTCCAAGTACTCTGAAGATCAACTTCACGAGAAGTTACAAGTCTCTACCAAGATTATCGACTCCTGCAAGCAAAGAAACTCTTATCGAACTCTGTCACTTCAAGACTTCCGACACCAAGCCAGTCTTCCCTGCTGTCACTACTCCCTCTGCGCACCTGCCGCAGTCCTCAACAGTTACTGCAGTCGCCTGATGCAGCAACATCAATCTACACTGCCCTGCCAGTACCTCAAGGTGAGTTTCTTTTATCCTCGCTGTTCTCATTTGCTTAGGAAATCCCCTGTGAAGTGAAGTGTCTGATTTCCTCTCGCTCTCGCGAACACCTGTGTTCCTCCCGCATAGAAAACGAGATCTCCCCTCACTGGCATCTGTCTCCCCTTAACTAGCATGTCTCCCCTCACTCCGATCGCGCCTCACTCATGCCCTGTGGTTAGCATGATTACGTTAATTTCCCTGTAGTTCTGTCTACCTATGAGTACTTAGTTCGTTTTCCTTTACTCTGTCGTAATGATTTCTGAATCTCCACGATGCTAAGTTCCAGTTCATTCATAAGAGCTATTTTTTCCCAGGAAATTCTTCCTGCATTTTTGCATGTTTTCAGTAATTCTCTTAATAGGAAAATCCTTCCTGTATCCTAGCATGCAACTACCCTTCATTTTCGATGAAAAATCTTGCATTTTTGCACGCAACTACTCTCATTCCCCTGAAGAAATGTGTTCTATGATTTATCTACCTACTTTCACAAGATATCTGTTTTCTCTGATCTTGCACAGTGAATTCCTACGAAATATGACATGGAGAATCATTCCTTTATCTTGCATGGCTCTATAAACTCGCAATTTCCACGAGATTTTGTCCTACAATCTCGTTTGTTTGTTACTGCCTCCTATCTCTCAGGTAAATGTTGCAATTAACACCCTCTGTTCCCAATACTTGACACGTTGCTTCCAGTTATTTCCTAATCATTATGAGTTCGTGTTGATATTGTAACTCCCTGAGATACTGAGATATGGCATTATGTCTTCTGTCGCCAAGACATGGTACTGTTGTTCCCGTCTGTTGTCCCCAGAGCCAGACGCCCGTGCTGAAACGCCACTGCTGACCTTGACTCTCGGATCACCACGTCGTCCCCTCGCCGCCGTGCCCTGACGCACAAGTTTCGCTCGCCCGTTAACGAGCCCATCTCACGGACGTCCTCGCCGCCGTATCACCTGCCGACGCTCCCATGTTCTCTACTGACGTCGCTGCAACTCCGGCCGTGTCCGCCGCCTCGTCCGCTGGTGACTACCGCCGAACGTCCTCACCGCCGCATCACCTGCCGACGCTCTCCTGTTCTCGCGTTGCTACTCCGGCCATGTCCGCCGCCCCGACCCGTCCGCTGGTGATCGCCGCCCACGTTCCTCGTGCATCTCGCTACGCTCACTCACCACACCCGCTGCCGTGCTGGTGACCTTGGCAAGAACTGTCCCTCCTTGCCTGCCGATTCTCGTGACGCCGTCACCAATGTTGTTCCTCTCCCGAGATGACGAATCCTTCCGCCGACGTGATCCTCAAGACCTCGCTCTCAAGATTCTCCGCTCAACCTTCGACTCTTCGACGATTACTGGTCTCCCAGAATCTTCTAGACCCGGTGTGCGTGTCATTTACGACTGACACGGCGCTTGACAAGTTAACTGTGTCTTCCAGTGATCCTGTGTGGAACGATTGACGAGCTCCGTGACTGATCATCACTGCCGCTCCGTCAAGACCACCTGCA
>NW_020870961.1:629308-631450 GCF_003789085.1 Penaeus vannamei
ACACTACCCACCCATACACCGACACACTACCCACACACATACACTACCCACCCACACACCGACACACTACCCACCCACACACCGACACACTACACACCGACACACTACCCACCCACACACACATACACTACCCACCCACACACACATATACACTACCCACCCACACACACATATACACTACCCACCCACACACACATACACACTACCACCCACACACACATACACTACCCACCAACACACATACACTACCCACACACATACACTACCCACCACACACACATACACTACCCACCCACACACACATACACTACCCACCCACACACATACACTACCCACCCACACAACACATACACTACCACACACATACACTACCACCCACACACACATACACTACCCACCCACATACACTACCCACCACACAACACTACACTACCACACACACACACTACCCACACACACATACACTACCCATCCACACACACACACTACCCACCACCACACACTACCACCTATCCACACACACTACCCACCTACACACACACTACCCACCCAACACACACTACCCACCCACACACCTACACCCACCCACGCACACACACACAACACACTACCCCCCACACACACTACCCGCCCACCCACCCACACACACACTATCCGCCCACCCACCCACACACACTACCCACCCACTAACACACACACACTACCCACCCCACTCACACACACCACACACCCCACCCACTAGATGAAACTATTAAATATATTCACCTTTTTCTCACTCTTTCCCTCTTTCCACATACTTGAATAATTATCATAAAAACTCGTTTAACTTCATAAAGCAATTTAAGACAAACTATGAGTGAGCCACACAGGCATACTTTAGACAGCCTAAACCAATAATTAGCCCATTTTTCATGAAAATTACGGAAGCCGTTACTCAAATAAAAAGAAAACATCGTAAAGAAACGATTTCGGTGCTTAAAAGATCTTGAAGGAGCACACTGGCTTCACAGTTTGATGGAACACGTATTTGTCTTCTTCGTATAAAGTTTAGTTTCATCTATATCCACAAATGTTGTGCGGATAATTTGGGAATGGTCTAGCAAAATCAGTGTTTTCCTGGTATATTATCTTTACAATTTCATACTTTTCCAAAACACTTATTTATAATTGGTATAAAATGTATTATATTTCCCCCTTGAATATTGTGTGCGCCATGTGCTCAGTTTTCCCTGCGTCTTGACTGTACAGAATAATAACAGTCAAGTACAGAATTGCTTCACACAATACCAGATTCACTTTAAGTGTGAGTGCATTTAATAAGCAATACTGGCTATTAAATGTGAGTGGACGTTTTGTTGACTAGTCAATGTGGCCAAAAGCGACGTAAAGCGACGAAAAGGGAAAACGTCAAATGATGAATAAACGTCTTTTGCACGCCAGAGTGCAGCGGCATTGAAGCGGCCTCTACTTCTGTCGATTCAGGCATTGCTCTGCGCCAAAACCTTACACAGAAAAATCCTACCTCACGTTACTGAATATTTCAAATACATTTCAGTTACTTATAGTTCCCCCGTTTCCCCATTTTCTCTGGTAAAGCTGATATCCATTTTCTTTTGAATAAGATGAGGTCAACTTAAGATATATACGGCCTCTCGAACTTTAACAAATTGGCCGATAGTCTGGTATATGATTGCATTGATTTTTTTTTCAATTTATGAAGCTAATATAATATAAAGATAAAAAACAGAAACAATAATAACTATTAACATTAACCTTTTGTACGCTGGTAATGTGTAGTGTCCGCTATGGATTTTATCCGCTGGTATTGTTTACTGTCCGCTATGTATATATAATGTATATATATATATATAATATATATATATAAATATAATATATATATATATATAATATATAGAGAGAGAGAGAGAGAGAGAGAGAGAGGGAGAGAGTGAGAGGGAGAGGGAGAAAGAGAGGAGAGGAGAGTGAGAGGAGAGAGAGAGGAGAGGAAGGGAGAGAGAGAGTGAGAGGAGAGAGAGTGAGAGGGAGAAAGAGAGTGAGAGGAAAAAGAGTGAGACAGAGAGTGAGAGGGAGAGAGAGAGTGAAGGGAGAGAGAGAGCGAGAGGAAGAGAGAGAGTGAGAGGA
>NW_020870961.1:631550-634050 GCF_003789085.1 Penaeus vannamei
GTTGCAAGGAATGTGTTAGTATTGCTTGTTTTGTGTTCATAGTGTTGCAAAATAGTTGTTTGTTGGTGTTGCGAGTACGTTATTGATAGTGCAAGGTTTGAATTAGTTTTGTGTTGATTTGCAATATACGTTTATGTCGCTGGTAATGTTGTAAGGCTTACGTAAACCCTTCGCTGTTCATATGACTGACATTAAACCGTTATATTAATATTAAAATCATGATAACATGATGAAAGAAGAAAAAATGCAATCGCCAATACCTAACACTTATCAATAAAAACAATTTTAAAATGCCTATGGTGCTTCGATTGGAAATGAAAGGAGATTTAACTTTCACATAATTTCTCTGCAGGCATGACCACCCACACGCATTAAAGAATGCATATATATGTGAATATGTATATATGTGTATATGTATATGTGTGTGTGTGTATATGTATATATATATATATATATATATATATATTATATATTATATGTGTGTGTGTGTGTGTGTGTGTGTGTGTGTGTGTGTGTGTGTGTGTGTGTGTGTGTGTGTGAGCAATATAAACCTATATTGCAAATCAACACAAAACTAATACAAACCTTGCACTATTAATAACTCATACTCGCAACACCAACCAACAGCAATTTTGCAAAAATAATAGCACAAAACAAGCAATACTAACACAGTCCTTGCAACATGAACAGCAGAAACCTTGCAACAGAAACACACACGAAGACCTCAGAGTAATAACACGCAAAAAAAACAACATCACTTATCAACACAAACCTTACAACAAACCCAATAAGTACCTTGCAACACACCCCGCAGGCCACTTGACAGTAATAAATATTTGCAATATAAATGAATGTTGCTCCCAATGTTGCAGGCTTTATGCAAGCTCTTCGCTGTTCATATGACTGACATTTAATAATAATCTCTTGCTTCGCCTCTTACTCCACATTGTGACATAACCTTTGTTTTATTGGTTGATATTAAAAGCCAAATTGATTTTGAGTGAGTATCATTATGCAATAATTCTGTAACTTTTTCAGTTAGATCATCTGTAAATTCGCTTATGGCATGTTTCAAACCACTTCGATATTCATTCAACAAAAGCTGGTTTATACTGGTCCTTTAGCACTAACCTCAGTCTACTTTGTTTGTTTCTTTGATTTTGCTGTATCTTTATCTCCGTTACCAGAGCCCAGTGATCAGATGCCAGTCCCCTTTCAGCCCTCGACGTAGTGTCACCATCTCCATACCTACAGGAATAATCCAATCTGCCTCCAGTAACATGTGTTTCCTCGTTTGGATTCAAAATCTTAGAATCATCAGTATTCTCCAACAGTTTGACATTTCTGTGACTTTCATCCATATTCTGTGATTTTATCATGCCTACAAACGATAGGACCGCACTCGTCAGAGACTTGGTCCCCGCCTCCCGCCAACAATGTTGGGGGATCCCGTGGGGAATCGGGGGCTGGGGGGGGGGGGATTTCGTTCATACCATGCATTTCAAAAGCAAAAGAATGTGGGAAATTGAAAATCCGAGCCAAGGATAGCATTTCAGATGATAAAGAAAGTGATAAGTGTAGGAACCCGAGAGAAGATTCGGCCTCGGATGATTCGACACGGCGTTGCGCGAACGAACGAGCGAGCGAACCGCATCTTAAACGCACGAACGACCAGTAGGATCGCCATATGAACCAAAAATCCTTTCATGACCCGAACCCCCTCCCGATTGCCGCATTTCCCGATGCAGGCAAACACTAAGTACTTCAACTCTGGCTTTACTTCTTATCCGGTGTACGCTTCAAAGCTGCAACAACAATGCTTAAAAGTCTTTGACATAAAACTGTGCGAAAGTACTCTCTTGAAATTTGGTTAAGCTGTCCTTCGCAACAGCAAAACTGGCAAATTCACTTCCAGTTTTGAAGGAATCCTTGATCGACCCTTAGCCATGGACAATGAACTACACAAAAACATCGCTAAAGTTTGTATGCAAGGCTAATGCGCAATCGCGAAGTGTTTTTGCGCGCAAATAGTTAGTGCGCATGTATGCCGGACGAATAGCCAAACTGTTATAAAATCCGGTGCCGGAACAATATCCACGGCGTTGTTTCTACGGCCATCACTCATTTTGGAAATACACCCTGACAGTTTCTTTGACAACATACATAACGTTTTTATTTCTTCTTTGACGATCTCTGTATCGTCCTTCTCAACCCAAAGTAACATTTTTGTTCATTGAGCCACTGTGACGTTTTTCGCTCTCACTACTCCTTCCACCACTTCCTTCTTATTAGCACAATTCAGATAATTTATAAACACTTTACTTTGATTTACATTGTCATCAGAACACTGATTGTCATTGTCATTCAAAATTTGCGTTTCTACCATTAGGTTACTTTCGGAATCCACACTTTTTAGCATGTCTGAATTTACAATTATTCCTAGAGCTTGATTTTCTTTCAGACAATTTTTCCACTATTCCCTTCAAGAATTTTAGTTCTT
>NW_020870961.1:636550-639050 GCF_003789085.1 Penaeus vannamei
TTCCTTTTTCGGTTTTCTTGGCTTTTCGAGTCTTTTCTTTTTCCGATTTCTTGTTTTTTCGTGTTTTTCTTTACCACTTTTCAGGGTTTCGAGAGGAGAAAGAGGGAGAGGGAGAGGGAGAGTGAGGGGGAGAGGGAGAGGGGAGAGTGAGGGGAGGAGGGGGAGGGAGAGTGAGGGGAGGGGAGAGGGGAGAGGGAGAGGGGGAGAGGGGAGAGGGAGAGGGAGAGTGAGGGGAGGGGGAGAGGGAAAGAGAGGAGAAGGAGAGGGAAAGGGAAAGGAAAAGGGAAAGGGAGAGGGAGAGAGAGAGAGAGAGAGAGAGAGAGAGAGAGAGAGAAAGAGAAAGAGAGAAAGAGAGAGAGAGAGAGAGAGAGAGAGAGAGAGAGAGAGACGAACAAACGTAGAGCGAGCGATGGCAAGATACAGAAATGTCAGGCAATTAAATCGTTTAGGGCGACATTCACAAAACACTTCGGGATTTGACGAAGATGCAGTATGCCATTCTATATTTACATCAATGGAATGTATGGAAAATATATGAGAGCGCCTGTGTATGTGCACGTACAGGTGTGACTATACGGATGAGAAATCACCGTTATACAAAATCGACTTTTCCCATTGAGTGTGAAATGAGCGAGATGCAGAACGTACGCCCTACATTAGAAAATAATGAATGAATGTTCTTTACGACAAGCGCTGTACGAGTGTATAGTCCGTGTGTATAGTGTAGTATGGTGCGTATAGTTAGTGCTACACGAAAGAGCAAGTACCAGTCATATGTACTAATACTGGGGGCAGTGGGAGAGGGGGGGGGTGAAAATGTGTGTGTGGGAGGGGGTGAAAGGGAGGGGGGAGGTAATACGCAAAGTGTAGAAAGTTGAAGTTTAGAAAGAGTGATAAGGACAGATCGAGAAGGGTACTGTGTATGCATGTGTGTAGGGGAGCGTGTATACCTGTGTGCGTTTTGTTTGTGTGTGCATTTCGCGTGGACACTAATCACGACAAAATAACTCCTTCATGGGCGTGTTTCAGCAAGGCCATCCCAATTGTTCCCTATGTTGATATCAATATCTTGTAATCTTCTGTTTATTGCTTTTGTTGTTTCTCCGGCACAGAATTATGAGAAATAGCGATTGATAATGATACTCGACGCCTGTATATCGCGAAAGGAGAATGCTTATGACAAAAATCTGCTAAACTAAATCATCTGAAACTTTACGTTCAGAGTTTTAAAGGCTCTTGGTGTGGTCTTACGTGTTCATAATGGAACGCATCGGTGAGCCAAATGTCCATCGGGTAATCAGACATAAATACACACATATACGTATTTACACGTATGGGCATAAACGTACACGCACTTAATAGCAAATCTGTACACATATAATATCAAACCCGTACACATATAATGCCAATCACACACACACATACACACACACAACCACACATGTATGTATGTATACATACGTATACCTACACACACACACAAGCTTCTAAGCCTCGTGGACATGATAAGATATTTAGACACACTTTCGGACATATTTCGAGACAGTCAAGGACGACATTCTCTGGGAAATAATTTTAACAGGTAAGAAAAACCACATATCACAAGACGACATGCTCATCGACATGCTCATGGTCTGCTGAAAGCCATGCACGCAGCATGTTCCATACATGTTAGCAAGGGATGTATTGAACATTTACGCTTTATGTAAGCAATATGTTGGATATATATGTAAAGGAGGCTTATCGAGGCAGGCAGGGAGGTCGGCTCATTGGACAGGTTAGAGAGGCTGTTGTGGACAGTTCACACGTGGACTGACTCCCTTATTACCCCTCCGCCTCTACCACACCCTTTCATTTCAAGCTCTCTCTCTCTCTCTCTCTCTCTCTCTCTCTCTCTCTCTCTCTCTCTCTCTCTCTCTCTCTCTCTCTCTCTCTCTCTCTCTTTCTCTTTCTCTCTCTCTCTTCTCTCTCTCTCTCTCTCTCTCTCTCTCTCTCTCTCTCTCTCTCTCTCTCTCTCTCTCTCTCTCTCTCTCTCTCTCTCTATCTATATATTGCCATGAGTTTAAGTATGGTTTAATCAATAGTCTACTACTTAGGTTAAGACTTTTAAGTTGTATATCCAGTTGCTGATTAAAATTTAAGCCTGTGCCCACTGAAATTATGACAAAATTAAGTTTATTATATATATTTTACATAATTTGATCTTATATTCTTGTGTAAGGCAATGAGAAAATTATTTAGTAACACAGAACTCCTATTTAGTAAGCGAGCAAATGAATTCATTTGAAAAGATTCGAAATGGCGAAGTCTGAACCGGAGTGTAAAGGCGCCAGGGAAGTGTTCCGTTGGTCTTTCGAGGGAGGCGTTTGTGCGAGACTGTCCTTTCTGGGAAAATATGTTGTCGGGTGTGTTCTTTGGCGTGTGATTATATATTGAAGGTTTACTTGTGAGGCAATTGTTACGGAAGCTTAAGTTCTCAAGCATATAGTTATCGTTCTTT
>NW_020870961.1:644050-649050 GCF_003789085.1 Penaeus vannamei
AGAATAAAGACAGAAAACTGCGACAAGTTTAACTTCAGACCAACATCTTCAGAGTACGTCAGTACTTACTTACTACTGCCTTACCGCTCAGCCACGACCTACCAAACAACAAGTAATAATAGTGGGGGGTGGGACGCCTCCTTCCTCCCACTACATACATTACAAGTGGTGGCAGCGGTGGGATCGCCGCACCACGCGCCCTCCGAAGATTACCGCACCACGCGCCCTCCGAAGATTGCCGCACCACGCGCCCCTCCGAAGACATCGTCCAAGTACTCTGAAGATCAACTTCACGAGAAGTTACAAGTCTCTACCAAGATTATCGACTCCTGCAAGCAAAGAAACTCTTATCGAACTCTGTCACTTCAAGACTTCCGACACCAAGCACGAAGCCAGTCTTCCCTGCTGTCGCTACTCCCTCTGCGCACCTGCCGCAGTCCTCAACGGTTACTGCAGTCGCCTGATGCAGCAACATCAATCTACACTGCCCTGCCAGTACCTCAAGGTGAGTTTCTTTTATCCTCGCTGTTCTCATTTGCTTAGGAAATCCCCTGTGAAGTGAAGTGTCTGATTTCCTCTCGCTCTCGCGAACACCTGTGTTCCTCCCGCATAGAAAACGAGATCTCCCCTCACTGGCATCTGTCTCCCCTTAACTAGCATGTCTCCCCTCACTCCGAGCGCGCCTCACTCATGCCCTGTGGTTAGCATGATTACGTTAATTTCCCTGTAGTTCTGTCTACCTATGAGTACTTAGTTCGTTTTCCTTTACTCTAAGTCGTGATGATTTCTGAATCTCCACGATGCTAAGTTCCAGTTCATTCATAATGAGCTATTTTTCCCAGGAAATTCTTCCTGCATTTTTGCATGTCTTCAGTAATTCTCTTAATAGGAAAATCCTTCCTGTAGCCTAGCATGCAACTGCCCTTCATTTTCGATGAAAGATCTTGCATTTTTGCACGCAACTACTCTCATTCCCCTGAAGAAATGTGTTCTACGATTTATCTACCTTTACTTTCACAAGGATATTTGTTATCTTGTTTTCTTGCACATGAATCCTACGAAATATGACATGGAGAATCATTCCTTTATCTTGCATGGCTCTGCAAACTCGCAATTTCCACGAGATTTTGTCCTACAATTTCGTTTGTTTGTTACTGCCTCCTATCTCTCAGGTAAATGTTGCAATTAACACCCTCTGTTCCCAATACTTGACACGTTGCTTCCAGTTATTTCCTAATCATTATGAGTTCGTGTTGATATTGTAACTCCCTGAGATACTGAGATATGGCATTATGTCTTCTGTCGCCAAGACATGGTACTGTTGTTCCCGTCTGTTGTCCCCAGAGCCAGACACCCCGTGCTGAAACGCCACTGCTGACCTTGACTCTCGGATCACCACGTCGTCCCCTCGCCGCCGTGCCCTGGCGCACAAGTTTCGCTCGCCCGTTAACGAGCCCATCTCACGGACGTCCTCGCCGCCGTATCACCTGCCGACGCTCCCATGTTCTCTACTGCACGTCGCTGCAACTCCGGCCGTGTCCGCCGCCTCGTCCGCTGGTGACTACCGCCGAACGTCCTCACCGCCGCATCACCTGCCGACGCTCTCCTGTTCTCGCGTTGCTACTCCGGCCATGTCCGCCGCCCCGACCCGTCCGCTGGTGATCGCCGCCCACGTTCCTCGTGCATCTCGCTACGCTCACTCACCACACCCGCTGCCGTGCTGGTGACCCTGGCAAGAACTGTCCCTCCTTGCCTGCCGATTCTCGTGACGCCGTCACCAATGTTGTTCCTTTCCCGAGATGACGAATCCTTCCGCCGACGTGATCCTCAAGACCTCGCTCTCAAGATTCTCCGCTCAACCTTGACTCTTCGACGATTACTGGTCTCCCAGAATCTTCTAGACCCGGTGTGCGTGTCATTTACGACTGACACGGCGCTTGGCAAGTTAACTGTGTCTTCCAGTGATCCTGTGTGGAACGATTGACGAGCTCCGTGACTGATCATCACTGCCGCTCCCGTCAAGACCACCTGCACCCAGAACAGTGACCTGTGCAAACAAGCACCCTAGGCCGCCGACCTTAGAAATACCTGTACGACCGTTCCTCCTCAACTGCACGATCGAGACTCCCTGTGTCTGTTACCTCCGTCACCTGTCACCTGTCATCTACCTGCATCGTCTACTCAAGAATCGAGGACGATTCTTTTCTAGTGGCCGAGCGATTTAGTGACCTCTCACCTCGACCTCGCCATCGCCCTCGCTGTAGGCCCCGCAGTACATAGGACTCTACTGTTTATCCCCGGCGCCAACGTGTCCTGCGCCCCTCGCGAGACGACCGAGACAAATTGCCACCAGAACAAGCAATTCCGACCCTTACTGACAATGCTTCTGATTACCTTATAACTACTTGCAAACTCATGTATTATGTATGCTCATAATGTTCCCCAGTTATTGCATTGTATATATCACTACTTTTGTAATAATTTTCATTGTAGTTACTCTAGTTATCAATTGTTCACGAATATTCTACGGACATACTTTCTTATCACGACGCTTTTAGTTGTACAAACACCTAACACGTGTGTGAACCGATGTTTCTGAATTTATGTTCTTTCATATTTTTTCATGTTTTTCCATTGTATATTGTCTCAAACGAATTTCGTTCATGGCAATTCCTGTGCCATCTACATCAGACCGCTCGCCCTCGCGGGCTTGGCAGGACGCGCCCTTCCCTGGGCCTCTGCCTTGCCCTCTGTACCAGTTACCCAGAATAAAGACACGAAAACTGCGACAAGTTTAACTTCAGACCAACATCTTCAGAGTACGTCAGTACTTACTTACTACTGCCTTACCGCTCAGCCACGACCTACCAAAACAACAAGTAATAATATTGGGGGGTGGGACGCCTCCTTCCTCCCACTACATACATTACATAGTGGGTTCATGGAGACACAATTCTGGTTCAGCTGTTTATTGATAGGAGATGGCTGGAAGGTAGTGTGGCGCGGGTTGTTGTGGGCAAGGAAGCCCAAGAGGGGCGCCGAGCGGGCGCGCGTGGGGGAGCGCCCCCAAGGAGAGGTGTGGTCAGGGCCGTGGGCCCCGGTCAAGTGTGCTGGGTCAACTGTGTGTGGCTTCGAGCGCTGGTCGTGGAGCAGTGGAGACGCAGGAAGGCAACCCTTGTTCTTCAGATCGCTCGGCATACGCTTTACTACACCGCCGCCCACGACGGGATGAAGCGGGGCTCTTGAAAAAAGCCACCAGAGGCAGAGACAGGGCGAGAGACAGCACAGAGGGGCAAACAGGGGGGGGGGGGGTTGTGTTTATAGCAGGGGCCGTAATCAAGATATATCAGATTGCAAAGATTTTGGGGTGTTTTGCAAAAATTTTCCAATGAAATTTTCAATTTTTATTTATTTTTCAATAATGCACACTCCAAAGATAGACATAGGAACATGCTTAGGGAGACAATTACAATAGTCCGCGAAGACTGCTTGAGTTGCAATTGTCTCAGATAGCAGGAAATGAAAAATCTACAAGAGATAAGCATTGTGCAAAACTACAAAGGAAGCAAAAGGTTGTCACAGTTCCGCAAGACTTGTCTTGAACGACGAACTTCCTTGGAAAAAAGAAAAAATGCAACAATGCAGAGTTCAGAAGTGTGCAGTGCAATAATGCATACGCTATACGTCTGACTAATAGTGGTTGTATTTCATTTCATTGAAGTTGTCTATCACATGTCAACCAACAGCAATTTGAGGCAAAGCAATAATTGAAAACAGGTAATGCAGTCCTCATACTTCGGGAGCGACTCATTACATCAAAAATATACTTCCTCAGACAACCATTTGCACGGAAAAACGTAATGCAAGATAAGAATACACGGTTGGCGCAAGTCGGTTATCTTCCGGAGACAGTACGCATGTAATTCTTGTGCAATTAACGGGTTTCTGCGGGACGATGTGCGCATGTGGTTGCGGTGAGTGTGTAGACGAGTTGGATTAATTTAATGGGTGGGAGTTATGAAATGAGTAGTCAGAGTTATAGCACACGAGAAGAAATAGAATGTTGATAGATATATTTTAGTTTTTTAGCAGTCTAGTAATGTGTTAAAGTATGGGCGAGAGTGGGTTAGAAAGGAATAGGATGGCGTGGAAGTTGGAAGAAATAAGCGAAGGGGAGGAGGAGTGGGTGGGCGGGAGGCTAAGGTAAAAGAGGTATGGGTGGGAGATTGGGGGGAGGGTCAGGTATGTAAGCGGGGGTGGCAATGTAAGTTGAGTTTAATGAAAATAATCACCGATCTGACTGCACGAAAAAAAAACATTCACACTAATAACAAAAAACTTACGTTAATTTCAATATTAATCAACTACTATGCGAAATCATAAAAATGGTACTTTAATTAGTACGTAAAATGAATGAAACGTGGACTGGTTTGGTCAGCTTCCCTGAGACAAACTGACCCGAAAGACAAGCCCTCGTGGTTGTAAATGGTACTTAAACATAAGATAGATCCCCGAGAATAGGATGATGGCCCAACCGATAGAAGAACATCGAACAACTCATACGTTAGAACGCAAATTGGCGCCCCATCTTCTTGGGAAATACCAGCGATAATCTCTCACGTATAGTCGTATAAGAAGGCGCGTGGCGCTGAGATCGCCTGGGCGATAGGTGTGCTGCATGGCACAAGAACAATTTAACATTAATTACCTAAACCTAATTACATGTCCATACCCAGCTGGGGGTCGTCACCAAGGAACATGTAATAATGATGAGGTGAGGTTCGTTATCAAGATAATCGAAAATCGCGAACAATATGAAAATCGTAGTAGCTGTAATGATAATATAATCTCTAACACGAGAGAAATCACCAAATAAAATAAATACAAAATAGCTTGAATGTAGTTGGTCGAGCAGAACTCAGATGGAATAAAGTATCAGTTAATTAAAAAATCTACTGAGTAAGGTCAAAGTGAGGTCGTATTCGAACATTCGCTTAAAA